>NW_021025823.1:619221-739166 GCF_004153795.1 Camellia sinensis | reverse complement strand
TGAGCCGAATAAAAACTCCAGATTCGGAGCGCCATTAGTGGATATCACAGTTGGCCTTGATAAAACAACCTTCGAATTCGGAGCACCATCCGTGCAGGTCACGTAGGGGCCGAATAAGCCTGCGGATTCGGAGCTTCCTTTGTGGATATCACGGTTGGCCATGATCAAAACGCCTCCGAATTCAAAGCCCCATCCGTGCAGGCCACGCGTCCAAATAATCCTAATGAACCTGGGAGGATATCGGAGCCTTTTGAAGCTATAGTTCCAAGACTACCTAGCAAAAGAGAAAACAAACAGGCAGCAAAGCTGAATGACTGTGCTCTCTACTGAATTATGCCCCAAAATCCTGCCTGTAAACTGATACCCTTAGGTAAAGCTGATTCCCAGTTACTGATGCCCTCAGGCTTGATACCCAGACTTGCAAACTGATACATGCATCCTGTAGAGGCACACTCTAAAAGCACATAACAAGCAAGTGAGAGCCAAAACACCCCTATGTTGGGGTAGGGTTTCCCTGTCCTATTTTGTCAGGAGCTAGGGTTTCACTATGCATGCAGTGGTTTCAAACAACCTACAATCGAGTAAGTAACCTATCCTAGTTTGGAATAGTCACTATGGATTCCGATATGCACTAGGTCGAATGGTAAAAAAAAAAAAAAATGTGCCTCGGTAACAACCGAGGTTTGTGTTCCCATCGTGGCAGAGCCCATAACCGGTCAACCTTATGGCATATAGCCTCCGACAAACCGTTCAGGAATAGCAGACGGCGAACACGGTGACTTAGGCACACCAATGCACATGCAATGCAAAGAAACACATAAGTGTAAACAAAACAAGATATCATGAGTTAGAATTAAGTTCTCTAGATCCCCAACAGAGTCGCCAGAAACTGTAGAGTGCTCTGAGAACTCCGCTCTCCGTGCGTGAGGGCGGAAATCGTTTTGTTTTAGGCTACTACAGTTTGGACTCATGTCATGGTTCTGAATCTAATCTCACAAAGTGTAATGTGAGACCGATAAATCACCAAAGAGTCCAAATCCGACAAATCGTTTTGGAAAATTGATTTTTATAAAGAAGTGCCAAACATGGACTGCTTTGCCAGATACAGAGTCGCCACCTAAATGTTTTATTTTGAGAAATTTGGGAAACCCTGACTCGTGCCTAAGGCCACGTGTCCGTTATCACCAAAGTTGCCTCGGCTCGGGAACTTGGGTACGAGAGGGGAGGTCATGCAATGAGCACCCCTGCGCGCCCGATCAAAGGATCGGCCTTTACTAACATGATATGTTATTTTTTGAAAACACATGCGTTCTTATTCCGATTATTAATCTAGAGTTACTATGTGATGCGCACATCATACAAGTATAGACTAGATCGCCTAAGTTGGAACAAAACACTTCATGTTTGTTTGTTTGAAAATGGTTTAGAGGTGCTACTCGCAAGTAGGCTAAGTCGTGGATTTTGCCACCCTCAAGTGGGCTTAGAAAACATGATTTTGCCATTCTCAAGTGGGCTTAAAACGCACATTTTGATGAATTGTTCCAATTCAAGCAATCCAACCTTCACCCACGGGCATTCAAGCAGTTAATCACTTAAGCAGTTAGTCTCATGGCAACATACACATCTCATGCAGGGATGCTAAAGCGAAAACACTCACAGTGTACTCCGAGCCAAAAAAGAAGCTAGTTAGTAATCACTACATGATCCTAGCTATGTTAAGAATGCATAATGCAACACATGCAAAATGCAACTAAGATAGGCTCGGCTATTCTAAGATGTCATGTGAATGCAACTAGATAACATGTATTCAAATTGGAATTGAAAAACAATGCAATTAGTATGATTCGCCGAGCCCGGTGCATGCAAAACAGATGAATGGATGCACGCATGCAAGCATAAGGATGCTAATTGAAATATGCCCTAAAACTAACCATCGTAAGCAGTTAAGTAAAAGGGAGAAAGAAATGGAGGTTGGAAGACATGCATCACAAACACGCACGCACGCTTATTACAACAGTTGTGCCCTCTCGACGGACGGTCTGAATAATAAGCTAACTAGTTACGCTAATTAAACTAATTATTACAAACTAAACTAATTAACTAACTTAGCTAATTAATTATTACACAGTTGAATCGAAACAAATAGCTATACTAAGCTAAATGAATATTACAAAACCAATCAAATGATTAAGTTGCATGAACTAATAATGAATACCGAAATGGCCTCTCGGGCGATGAAGAGATGCATGCTCGGTCGGCTTTGCTCGGAAATCCACCACCATGCCTCATGTTGCCTCTGTTTGCACTATTTTAGACTCCTGAAAACTGTGCCAACCTCCAAGATTCTTCTGATACACCTTATGGACATGCTGAGAGGTCATCGGCCAAAAGGAGAGGTCATCGGCCAAAAGGAGTGACCATCGGCCAAAGAAAATGATCATCGGCCAAATTGATAGCCGATAGGCAGACTAAGATGGCCAGTTGGCAGCTCTGATGGTCGATCGACCAACACTTCCTGCAAATTCTCCTTTTGCTGCAACAAAGCACTGAACAGAGGCATGGCAGTGTATTTGCAAGAAAATGTGTGTACCACCACACTCCGTATCATGTTTAAAGCTCAAAGGAGTGTAGTACTCGACTCTCGAGCCATCAATCACGCATCTCAATGCATGATAGCCAAAGAGGCCAAGTTGCCCAAATCAATGTCAAATGAATGCACACAAAAACAAATAAATGCCTTAACCTCTATCATGCATGATCAAGAGGGTCAGCGACCGAGAAATGAGGTACGTTTCATCACTTCAAGTATGAAACGTCCTTCGTTCCTCATGTTTGGATTGACACCCTGTGATACCCCTGTTCCGTAATATGTTAATTGATCCTTAATATGAGTATGATTATGTGTTAAATATGATTTTGTGTGCAATTATGTGAAAATATGTGGTTTTGAATTTCTATCTGTCCACCGTAGGAATATCTGTCTGATTATCTGCTTTGGAAATTAAATTGAAGGCCTTATCGGCCACAAAACCCGAAATTGATTGCGCCATTGTGATTGACATAATTTTTAGAGCCTACGGTGAAGTTTAATTGAAAAATTGATTCGGACCAGATTAAGTTGATTAAATTGGTGAATTAGTGCCCAATTATTTCTTATTTTTAAATTGTGGCTAGTGGGAGTTTATGTAAAAAGGCACTACATATTCAAATCCCTCTTTTATTTTAATTTGGCTGGTTTTGACTCCAAGAGATAGAGAGAGAACCAAACTAGAGAGAGGGAGAGTGTAGGAGAATCAAAATTGGCCTTGAAGGCTTGGAAGTTTGAAGTCTAACTCAAGGATTAACCATAGATTGGGAAGATTGAGCCTCTAGGTAAGCAATTGATTTTTGAATTCATGAATTTAATGTGTAATCTTGTGTGTTCAAGGTTTGTTTGTAACCAAGAGCATGAGTTAAGTTGGTTTTATTGGAATTAGAGCTTGATATGTGCATGCATGTAAAGAATACCTATGGAATCACAAAATCTGGCATGTAAATTGTAAATTATGAAAGATTGGAAGTGTAATCCCACATGTAAGCATGTTTTTGTTGAGTTTCATGGGAATGAGCATTAATTGCATCATTAGAAGTGAAAATGAAAGTCAAAATGGGGTGCATGTTGTTTATTAAAAATGGAAACCTTGAATGCATGAGTTTGAGTTAATTTGGGGCATGCATGTGTTTGATCTAAGAAATTGAGCTTCCTAATGTTGTAATTTGGTATTGGTATCATGTTAGTATGTGTATATGTGATATTTGAGCCATTGCATGCAAGAAATGTTGTTTGAAAGTTGAATTGGAGCTCAAGAACACAATCTGAAAAACCTGAAAATTGAGGTCCGCTCGAGTGGGAAACCCGCCGCTCGAGCGTGAATTACGTGCTCCCAGTACTTTTTGCAGACTTAGTGTCCGCTCGAGCGGGGGAGTTTGCGCTCAAGCGGGGAGCTAAGTAGACAGGCCTTCCGCTCGAGCGCCCTATTTCACGCTTGAGCATATTTTTGATGCAACCAGTACTTTTGCAGGCCTCAAGGGTCCGCTCGAGCGGGTAAGTCTATGCTCGAGCGGGGACCCTGTTTTTTGAAATTTTGTTTTCGCATTCTGTGTTTCGTTTTCCGTTCTCTTCCACTTGCAAGCACTCTTAGGCATGTATTAAACATTGTAAATGAGTTAAAGGGATAAGAATAAAGCCTAAAGAGGAAAATGTGAAATTAAGAACGGATTAAATTGTTTGTGACCCTTTTGTGTTCATGGAATGTGTAGGGTCGAGCTCCAGGGCAAACCAACCAACCGACTACTGTGAGTAGTATCTTAACAAAGATAGATGTTGTTGTCCAATTGCTTACTGCTATGTAAGTTCTAAAATTCATTGATTCAATTGGTGGACAATGTTTGCTGTATTGAATGAATGGGCCGAAGGCCGTTTTGACATGAACGAATGGGCCGAAGGCTGTTTTGACATGAATGAATGGGCCGAAGGCCGTTTTGACATAAATGAGTGGGCCGAAGGCTATTTTGACATAACTGAGTGGGTCAAAGGCCGTTTTGACATAAATGAATGGACCGAAGGTCGTTTTGACAGGAATGAGTGGGCTGAAGGCTGTTTTGACATAAAAGAATGGGCCAAAGGCCATTTTGACACGAATGAAAGTCTGAATGGGCTAAAGGCCAGTATGTTCGGGACTACAATCACTTGACCTAAATTTTGTACATGTATATATGTTAAATAGAAATATGAATTGGGCCTAAGGCCGTTTGGAGTATGTTATTCTACATATCATTTGTATAACTTCTGTATTTGATATTATTCACTGGGCTATCGCTCACGCTCATTCATGTGTTTGTAGGTGAGCCAAGAGAAGCCCAAACCCAGCCCCAGTGAAGTCTATCAGGAACAACAAAGGTTTTGGAGAGTCGGCCCTTGTGTCTCACGCACGAGACCCATCTTTGCCATTTTGGCATGTATTATATTTTGTCATGTTGGCGAGGACTTTGTGTATATCTGTATGTAGTTGTGATGGGTTGACTTAGACTCGAATGATCCTGTTTGTACAGAATTTTTTGGTACTATGTTTCTATCGTGAGTTATTAACGCATATATGTATGGTTTGTTTTGATGTGCATATAAGCACGGCTCTATAGAAAAAGTTTTAAATTTTTGCTTCCGTTTGGCCCATTCTCTCTGATGAGTTATGTCTGTTTTGGTTTGAGGCCGTAGGTAATCTCAGGATTACTGGCCGGTTATGTCCTTAACCCATAGGGGCGGGTTCGGGTCATGACACACACTTTCCAAACACAATGCAATTCAAGGCATGTACACAATGCAATGCAACAAGCACGAAAATATCATGAAATGCAACAAGTATGCGACAACATGCAATGCACCAAGCATGCAACAACATGCTAAACATCATGAACATGCAACATGCAAACAACATGAGCAATTTATCAAAGCTAATAGCATGCAAACTCTATTGAATGCAACCTAAGTATGCAAGCAACAATGCAAACAACAAGCATGCAAACAACATGTAATGCAAACAACATGCAAGATGGACTTAAACTGGATATGGACAGACCTCAATCATGTCCAAAATAGTGGCCATAAACACCAAAGCTAAGGCACCAAAAGGGAAGACTTGCATGCACACATATTGGTCCATAAGCTAGGTAACAATGCACAACCCTTAGAGGCACTCAAAGGGTGAAAGAAGTGGGAGCATGACAAGTCTATATGCTCTGAAATGTCATGGTAAATGATGCCAAATCATATACATGTCACAAATTAAGCATGCTATGGTGCTCAAAACTCAAAGCTAACAAGGCCAATTGTACTACAACTATGCAAAACATGAAGCATATGGCCAATGCAACCCAAAATAGTCCTAGGGCATGCCAAAATGATGCTAAAACATGTATGGAAGGAAGCCAAAATGAGCTAGCATGGTGAGCATGAAGCATAAAAATATGCGAGGCCAAAAAGGAGGATTACACTACACCTACTAAGACCAAGCATGGGATGGCTTCACAAAAAAAAATCAGAGTTACATCATGGCAAAATAACCCCCAAAACACACTGAAATGATAGCTCACAAGCTTAGGCATGAAGGCATACACAATGGCTTATTCTTAAGGCATAAAGAACCAACTCCTCAAAGCAAGGAAAAAGTGACAAATGTGAGGGCATGGCAATGAAACATGCTTTGAAATCATATAACAAATGATGCCAAATCATGTGAATAGCCCAAGAAATGCATGCTAGTGGCTTGGAAACTTAAGACTAATGAGCTAGAATGAACCATGGCTATACAAAGCAATGCATGTATGACCAAAACAACACAAATCAGACCTTAAGCATGGTAAAACCTGGCCAAAAGCTTCTTGGAGTTAAGCCAAAACATGCTAGAATGATGGTTCAAACACATGATGCATGTTAGGCTATCATGCAAGATTGCACTACAAGTATGTGAAGCATGCAACATGCTATCAAACCAACCTAAAACAGAGTTGAGGCATGCGAAAATAACACCAAAAACTTGCTGAAATGGAACTAATACATGCTAGACAAACGTGCTACTTTGATGAGCCATCTATACAAGTATGCAAGACACAAGGAGAGGGGATGACCCCCTTCTATTTAAGGCCTTAAAACACACTTTCCACCACTGAAATTCCTTTGGAATTCAGTGTTAGAAAGGTCAAACAAAGGCTAAAACAAAAGCCTAAAGGGGTGGCCCAAAATAGGGAAAAACAAGGCACTTAAGGGGGTAGATCACCCCCAACACCAACAAGACCTTAAACAATCATTTCAAACACATGAAAATGAAGCTTTTTACAGTTGAGAGTTATGCCAAAGTAAGCATGAAAATAAGGCTAAGTAAGCAATGAACAGAAAGCTTAAAACAAGGTTAGTGACTCACCCTTGTAGAACAACTTCAAAGAGGTAACTTCAGCAACTTTCTGAGCTAAAAACCAAACTTTGAGTTCAAACAAAAACCTCAAGTACCTTTGCAACAAGAGTATGGTGTTTCACTAGGTGCTTTAGTGCAAAAGTGTGAAGAAATTACACTTTTGAGCACAAACAAGTGCAAATATAGAGAGAGAGAGGAAATATATATAGAGAGAGATATATATCTTCTATATCAAGACTTCAAAACCTCTGGAAAGGGCGAGGGGTCTCCCTTCTTATAGAAAATCAAATCTCAAGCTTGTTGAGCAAGCTTGAGACTTGTTTCAATCCCTCCATAGACGTGTGTGGAGGATGAAATCTGTGCTCACCAGCTGTCACAGTTAGCACAAAAATATCTGCAAAAGCAGGTGGAAGGTCTCGGCCAAAAGATATGGCTGATCGACCAAAAAGGGTGCCGATCGGCCAAAAAGAGTGTCGATCGGCCACCACCAATGGCTGATGGCAAGAAGACAAGGCCGATAAGCACAAGGCTTGGCCGATGGGTTGTAGGGATGACCAACAAGCCACCCTCTTCCCTCAGAAGCAAAGCTACAAGTTGAGAGGTTCTAAGGCAAGGCGCGCAGCCAAAACCTTCAAGAACTCAAAACAAACACGAGCATGGATGATCATCGTGTGTTCAAATGATGACGTCCAAGTCATGAGGACGGTAAAATATGGGGTGTCTACAAGAAGCCTTTGTATGATATATTAACCTTACACCTGGCTCCATCCAAACTTGACAACAAATGGAAGATTCATTTCATGCCCAATTCTTCCAAACAGAGCCAGAGGTTTGCATGGCAGACTTGGCAAGATTGAGTCGAAGGCCTGATGAGAAGGCTACTCAGTTTATCGCCAGATTTAAAAGAGCACGAAATAAATGTAGGATAATCTTACCAGAGCCTGAATTCGTGAGATTGGCTTAAAATGGTTTAGAGTTTAGGCTTTAAAAGAAGTTTAACTCAACTGAGTTTAGAGACTTAGTGGAATTAACCTATAAGGTGTCTAGGTATGAAGCATTACTAGAAGAAGAACAAGATCGAAATAATGCATCGTACAAGACATATTATAGATCTCCTAATTATGAGATCGATGCAGCAGAGATTGTGGGAAAAGAACCTGTGGTCTGTGAAACATTGATTCATAAAGACACAATAATTGACCAGCAGTTTAAAAAGAAAGACCTTCATAGGAAATACTCTTTCAATTTAACAAAGGCAGATGACATTTTTGATCGTTTGCTTGATGTGAATTTCCTGAAGTTACCAAAAGGAGTTAAAATTCCATCTCCAAAGGAACTTAAAGGAAAAGTTTATTGTAAATGGCATAATTCTTGGTCTCACTCAACTAAAAACTGCATTGTTTTTCGAGACAGGATCCAAGAGCAAATTCGAAAAGGGAGTTTAAAATTCCTAGCTAAAGTAAAAAAGACCACGGGGATTGATACTAATCCATACCCAGAAATTGGAGAGGTGGCATCCAATGTTATTATGCCAGACTTCCAGAACTTGTCCTTGAAAGAATTGGAAGAAGTCAATGTGCAGATGCATGTTGCCAGCCAGACAACTGCCAAGAAAGACACTAAAAATCTACTAGCTATTGGACAAGGTTTCTCAGACCAGAGGGAAGACTTTGATGAAGAAGCACTAGATGATGATTCTTTGGAAGCAGCTGTCATGCAAAGAATGTGTCCTAGATGCAGGCTGAGCTATAAGTGGTTGAAAGGGCTTCAAATTGATGGGAAGCAATATTACAAGGATGTGCAGAGGCGTCCTAAACTAACCACTGCTTATAATAAAAGGCCATATCCAATTGGTACGAAGCAGCAGCCATTAATGGTTGAGCCAACAATCACTAGGATGCACTCCAAAGGTAAGAGACCTCTGCATGAATCTAGGCCACCTAACTATTACAGAATGGAGGGCAATCATCTTGAAAGAAGATCTGAAAGGGGTTCGGTTTATGGGATCAAAGCTAGAGATTGGCCTCTTAGACCAGCCTCACGCAGGACGAAAAGTGGCCACCCTCATCAAAAGCCTGAGTTAGGCCCAAAATAGGGAGTCAGGGCCAAACAGTGGCCTTCACAGCCTGCTTCGAAGATGGCTTCGAAGGAAGAAATAAATAGTTCAACAGTTGGGTCAATAGGTTCGTGGGTACCTGGAGTTCCAGATTGGTTTGTCATGCAGAACAAACCTAAGGAGATGTCTACCCAAAGAAATGTTGTTGGAAACCTAGGTAGGATGGTCAAACCTCCTTTGGTGGCTCTAAATAATTGGGTATTGCTTAAGCACCCGAAAACAAAATAACCAAACATGGTCCTAGTGATTTCTAGGTCCCAAAGAAGGAAGATCCAACAAAGGTACACTCAGTACCAGAAGGATCTGAAAGAAGGTGGAGAAAGTTCTTCATTGGTTCAGCTAAAGAGCCAAGCATAAGGAGAAGAAGATTCAAAGTTAGACCATAGTCTGAAATCGACTCTTCCAGACAAAAGGAGTTGTAGCAGTGAGTAGTTGGCCAAAGTTCATTCTGAACTAAACGCCAAGGAAAGATCCAGCTTGGTGGGATTGGAAAAAGCTTTGATGGAAAGTGATAGTGAGATAGAAGATGAAATCGCCTCAGGCCAAAAGAAGGGAATATTTGAGGAAGAAATGTTTGAAGCCTTCATGGCTGAACAGACATTTTTGATCGGAAAACCAATAGAAACAGACCATTTGAAGGGAGTTACTAATACAGAAATGCCAGAATGCAGCATGGAGGACGCTTCTGAAGTAATTGAACAAGTTGACCAAGAGGAAAACCAGGCACAGCCAGTCGTTCAATTTGGCTCGTTTCCTCTAGTGTTAGTGAATATGGTTCCTATATTTCCATAGGAGTTTCAAGCTGAAGATGAAAACCAAGGTCAGGAGGTTGACCCAATTCCAGTCTCCAGTGAAGACTCACAAGTAAGTATGGTGCAAGATGAGTTCGAAGTAGCCACACCAATGGAAACTGAAGACAAGAGTGAGGAAGAGGTAAGTATTAACCTCTCATACCCTTTTGAGTATCCCACGATGTCCATGACACAGCATGTCAAACCCTTGTATATCAAGGCCTTCTTCGATGGAATACAGATGAATCGGGTGCTGGTGGATAACGGGGCAGCAGTAAACCTGCTTCCAAAGTCTTCATTGAAGAAACTAGGAAAGAAGAACCCCAGGCTAATCCTAACCAGTACAGCCATTGCTGGTTTCGCTAGAGACAAACAGATGGCCCAAGGTATTCTGCCCATCAACCTGAGTGTGGAAACCTGGGACTGCATAATAGCATTCTTCGTTATCGACACCAATGCTAAGTATAATGCTTTACTTGGAAGAGGTTGGATTCACACCAAAAAATGTGTGCCTTCTTCTTTACATCAGAAAATCACGATGGCTTTGTGTAATGGGGAGACAGAGGAGATCAATGCAGATCCTTAACCCTTCATAGCTTGTGCAGATTTCGCAGAGGCCAAATTATATACTGAAGGAGTGGCACCACTCAGTATACTCAAGAAACCTGATGGATCAGCCGATGTGACGGCTGATGAAGAATTTGCACACTTAAAGCACATGGTCCAAGAGAGTGCTGATGAAGAGTTTGTCGTTAAGGATGACAATGATGTCTGGTTATAGGCAAAGAGATTAAGTTCTCAGTATTGGATGTAAAATCAATAATCCAGAAAGTGCAAGAACAAGAGAAAGAAGCCAAGACGACTGGTTGTAAGAAGGAACAGCAACAGGTCAGATTTTTTGCCTTAGATAAATATTGTGCTTTGGACATTGAAACAAAAGTCCAGGAGATATAGGAGGAAGAAGCCTTGTGGACAGACTTTGTCTATGAGGAGGAGGGTAAAGATGTTGAATCAAAGAAGCTGGGAACAGAACAAAGCAAGAAGATTGCTTCGAAGTCGGAAGGAATCAAAGAAGGAGCATCAGTAAGTTCTCAGATACAAGAGCCCTTGGAAGAAGTAAATTTAGGGGAATGTTCTACACAACAGCCCACCTATATAAGTGCTTGGTTGAATGCTCTTGATAGGGACCGGTTGTTGGTTGTTTTGAAGAAATATAAAGATTGTTTTGCATGGTCTTATAATGAACTACCAGGATTGGATAGGTCATTAGTGGAACACAGGCTCCCTATGAGGCCTAATTTCAAGCCATACAAGCAAAAATCAAGAAGAATGAGTCCAGAAGTGATTCAGAAAGTTAAGGAGGAAATTCTCAGACTCCTCAAGGTAGGCTTTATTAGGACAGCTAGGTATGTTGAATGGCTATCTAATATTGTGCCTGTAGTTAAGAAAAATGATAAAATGAGGGTATGCATTGATTTCAGAAACTTGAATCTAGCAACTCCAAAAGATGAGTATCCTATGCCTATAGTAGATTTGTTGGCAGATAGTTCAGTAGGGCATCAAATTTTATCAATGATGGATGGGCACTCTGGTTATAACCAATCTGCATTGCAGAGAAGGATGTCCATAAGACAGCATTCAGATGTCCTAGGAATATTGGCACCTTCAAAATGCCATTTGGCCTGAAGAATGTTGGGGATACAAATCAGAGGGCTATGAACACTATCTTTCATGACCTCATTGGAGGGTATTTAGAATGTTATATTGATGACATTGTAGTGAAATCCCAATCCATGGAGGAACATTTGTTTCACTTAGAAGCAGCTTTTGAAAGAATGAGAAAGTTTAAGTTGAAACTCAATCCTCTTGAGTGTGTTTTTGGCGTATCATCTGAAAATTTCTTGGGCTATGTAGTACACAAGAAATGAATACAAATTGACCAGAATAAAGCCAAAGCCATCATTGAAGCCAGACCTCCATCAAGTAAGAAAGAATTACAAAAGTTCCTTAGGCAGGTTAATTTTCTTCGAAGATTCATTTCTAATACTGCAGGGAAAACTAAAATATTTTCTTCCTTGTTAAGGCTAAAAGATGAAGAGGAGTTTGTGTGGACAGTAGAGCATCAAACTGCTTTCGAAGGAATCAAAGCCTACTTGGCCAATCCTCCAGTGCTGATGCCACCAAAGGGTGATAAGCCCTTGAAGTTGTACATAGCTGCAGCAGAGGATTCATTGGGAGCTTTCTTAGCCCAAGACAATGAGGAAGGCAAGGAGCAAGCTGTTTATTACCTTAGTAGGTTTTTAAATTCTTGTGAATGTAAATATTCAGCTATAGAAAAGCTGTGCCTTGCATTGTATTTTGCTGCAATGAAATTAAGATACTATCTTTTGCCTACAACTGTCTTGGTAATTGCAACCACATATTTGGTCAAGTATATGTTATCTAGACCTATGTTGAGGGGAAGAATTGGCAAATGGATACTAGCCTTATCAGAATTTCATTTGGAATATGTTCCCCAAAAGGCAGTAAAAGGGCAAGTTTTAGCTAATTTTTTGGCAGACCATCCATCTCAAATAGAAAGCCAAGAGATAATGGAACTTGGTATAACTAGTGTTGAACCATGGCAAATGTGGTTTGATGGATCAAAGGCCAATGGTTTCACTGGAATTGGTATAGTAATTAAGTCACCACAAGGAGTAGAAACCACATATGGTTTCAGAGTGAATGAAATTAATTGTTCCAATAATCAAGCTGAATATGAGGCCTTAATAATGGGACTGGAAATACTCATTGGATTACAAGCTCATGCAGTTGATATATTTGGGAATTCTCAATTGGTAATTAACCAAGTGAAAGGAGCTTTCAAATGTCAAAGTATAAGCATGTTGCCATACTATGTTGTTGCATTACATCTGCTTTCTCAATTTCAGATAGCAAATGTAACTCATGTTCCAAGATTCTTGAATAATAAAGCTAATGATGTGGCTTAGAAAGCTTCGAATTTCAAGAGAAAGGATAATACTCAAGGGAACATAAACCAAACAACATATCAGAAAGTAATACTACCCTTGAATAAAAGGAATGTGGTCCTGGAAGTCAATCATAATGACTTACAAGAACAAGATTGGAGGCATCCAATAATGCAGTATCTGGCTGGCCCATCTTCGAAAGCCAGCAGAAAGATTAAATTGCAGTCTATACAATACATAGTGTATGGTAATGCTCTATACAAAAGGGAGGGGGGGAGATGGGTTATTGTTAGAATGCTTAGGCCCAAAGGAAGCATTGACAGCTATGGCTGAGGTTTATGAAGGCATCTGTGGTACTCATCAGCTTGGTGTGAAGATGAGATGGCTGCTTCGAAGGCATTCCTACTATTGACCAACTATCCTTAAAGACTGCCTATAATATGTAAAAGGTTGCCAGGCATGCCAAAAGCATGGCACAATAAGGCACGTGCCCATAACTGACTTGCATGCAGTTGTGAAGCCTTGGCCATTTAGAGGATGGGCCATGGATATGATGGGGAAAATACACCCACCCTCTTCGAAGCATCATTGTTTCATCTTAGTGGTCACTGATTACTTCACTAAGTGGGTTGAAGCTAAGCCATACAAGGCTGTAGACCAGACTGAAGTCATTGGATTCATTAAGGATTTAATCCATAGATTTGGTATCCCACAGACTATAACTGTTGATAATGGGACTGTATTTGATGGGAAAATGGTAAAGTCTTTTGTGGCAGAGTTTGGAATTAGCCTTGTTAATTCCACTCCCTATTATGCACAAGCCAATGGTCAAGCTGAATCATCCAATAAGTCTTTGAAAAAAGGAATACAGAAAGTTGTGGAAGACAATCCTAGAGATTGACATAACTTATTGTTGGATGTATTGTGGGCTTATAGGACTTCTCCAAGATCAAGTACAGGAATCACTTCGTATGCCTTAGTGTATGGGCATGATGCAGTGCTACCTGTGGAAATTAATGTTAAATCCTTGAGGGTGAGATGCCAAGACCAATTAGATCTTGAGCAATACCATCAGAGTATGTTCTTGGAATTAGAAAGTATAGATGAAGTTAGGATTCTAGCATTAAATAGCATTCTTTTCCAAAAGAAGAAAGCTGCCAAAAACTATAATAAGAAAGTCAAGCACATTGGCTTTGATGAAGGTGATTTGGTATGGAAGACAATACTCCCAATAGGGATTAAAAGCCATAACTTTGGCAAATGGTCACCTAACTAGGAAGGACAATATCAAGTTCATAGAGTTCTGTCTTTTGGAGCATACCATTTGAGAAATTTGAATGGATATGTACATCCCAAAAAGATTAATGGCAGATACTTGAAGCCTTATTTTTCAACCATATGGGAAACACAAGGAATAGAATAAATGTTAAGTAAAAGAACATAAGAATATTCAAATGATAAATAAGAATTTGCTTTTCATAAAGAGTTGAATACATTCTGCCATAAATTGGCCCAAAAGTCAGTACAATGTCTCAGTTGTTCTTTTACAATGGATGTTCTATTCTTAAATGATGAGACCAACTGGATGGCTGTGGTCATTTCCTGCTTTCGGTCGGCCAGTCCTTGATTGGTAATCTGCAATTTGGTGACAGTTCAATCTAAGGCTTGGTTAACTACGGATAGCTCATCTTCAAGTTGAGCTTTCTTCTCCAATAGTTGAGTTCGAAATTGGGAGACAGAGAAATGCTGTTCCTTTAACCTTGATACTTCAGTATGTATTTTGGAAACAAAACTCTTGTCTTTCACCAATTTCTCCTCTGCAGCCTTGGCTGCATGGCAAATGTTGATGTAAAAATCAATGGTGGTTGCTGCCTAAGACAAATGACCTGAGATAGTCATGCCGTATTGTTCAACAATCTTGCAGCACTGGAGGAAGCCATTTCTTATTATAGGCGTCTGTAAGGCTTCAAAAAGGATCCTCGAAAAGGATGTCAGCAGCTCCAGACAGCTGTCTAAGTCTATTGAAGGTAAGGAAGTCTTACTGCTGGTGGAAGAGCTCTAAAAAATTTCTAGCAGAGAATCAGCCAGAACTAATGGGTCAGTCTCATCGCTAGCTATTAGAGAGGTGGAAGGTATGTCGAAGAGACTAGCTAGTCTAGCTTCGAAGATGTCTACCTCATCCTCAGCAGTCTCTATAGTTCTAGCCACCAATAGGTCGACAGAAGAGCGGCTGGAACTAGGCAGAGATAATAGACCATGAGTTGGAGAGCTACCAGTACCTCTATAGGGGAATCAGCTACCATCAAAGATGAAGTAGCAGTTGGAATTTCTTTAGGAAGAGGAGGAGAAACAGGGCTCGAGGGAGAATCAAATTGAGTAAAATCAAAGGATAAGTGAGGGAGGTATGGAGTTAAGCCAAAGGGAAAAGGAGCAGGAATACTTGGCCTCAAGAAGGGTATGGAAAATATAGGGCCAGGAAGTGGAAGAATTGTTTGAATGGGCTCCACATCTTGAGGTTGTTCAACTTCGATTGAAACTGATGGAGTCCTTATTGGAAGCATTGGCAAAGTAGTTGTGGCTGCAAAAGAGGAAATACAAAACAATGTTAAACCTCAGCATTGAGAATTTGAGAAAGATGAATAGAAGTAAAAGGAGCTTACTGGCTTCAGAAGTAATGGCCATGATTGGGAAGCTGTGAAGAGTATAGTGTCCAACAGTTTGTTGTTTCCTTGCAACCTCTTTCTAGAGTGCATCAGCGGCAGCAGTTTCATCCCTGAGCATTTGTTGTTGCTTCCTCTTCCCAGCCCTTTGGAATACAATAAGCTCTTTGAAATGCTCTGCTTGCACTACTTTAGCAGATGCTTTATGGATAGGATCTCCAGTGAAGTCAGCAAGGGTGACAGTCATCTTCTTTCTTCTTTTTAAGGGTGTCTCTTGCTTTTGATCTACTTCTTCTTCTTCTTCTGCTGCCTGAACCCCAGGTGCTTCCTCTTCAGGATCAAGTAAAAGTTTCCTTTTCTTTTGTTGCTGTTTGCTCCTAAGAAGATTTAAAGCTTGGATTTTCTGAAGAGAATCTCCCTGTGAGGCACCCGCACCACCTTCACAAAAAGAAGAACTAGAGATAAGGCTAAAAGCATTATAAAGAAGGAGAAAAGAAATGAAACAAGGATACATACCTTTCTTCGAGGCAGCTCGAGTAACTCTAGGAGGAGTTGAGGCAGTAGGAATAAACTGTGTGGTGGTAGGCACATGAATGGAAATGGTAGGAACAGTGAAAGAGGTGACAACTCCAGCTCTTTTGGGCTTGGCTTGGGGCACATCCAGCACCATTAATAGGTCTTGGGGAGGAATGGCCAAGTATACCTCCATATTGGTCACCCACCAGTTTTGGCACCTTTTCAATAAGTTACTCTGAGGAATGAAAGAGAGATATTTAAACTCAATCAAGTCCTAGATAAATTTAGAAGTTGCTTCTTCTAATCTGGATCTTCGAACCTTTAAGTCCCTGCTGGTATGACTTAAATTGGTCTGGCTGCAGAGAGGTATTGGGACCCTTTGTGTGAGGCCAAATTGCCTAGCAAATTGAGCAGGGCAGTAAGGCTCCGCAACGCACTTGTAAGCTTTGGGGTTCATAGTCCCAATGAATAACTCTCTAGGGATCAGAATAGAGGCCCATATGTTCTTATGTTGGGGAGAAGAGCAGAACCTATCACTTAGAAAGGTTTTCAACCAAGATGGGCCAATGGTAGTAGGTTCGAAGGGACGGAAGTTATGGGAAGGAAAGGAAGCTGGAAGTTGGTGGAAGAAAGAAAAGTAAAAGGCAAAGGTAGAAGGATAGAGTGAAGCATTAGCTAGCCTCATGCCATGAGTAGTAGGGTTTGGCTCAAAAAATTTAAGGCATTTAGATTGTAGCTCAATGAAATAAGCAAAAAGCCAAAGCTGAAGTATCCAAAATGGACCTCCTTGATTGGCATCCAAAGGTTTCTCACAAAAAAAAGAAAAGAAAAAAAGAACAGGCTCTGTACACGTGTCCTAGAACGTATGGAGCTAAGGCCACCTTTTTCTGTAAAACAAGGGCTTTGGCAAGAGGGACGAATTCAGGCATAATTCT
Organism: Camellia sinensis; assembly: GCF_004153795.1. Taxonomy (NCBI): domain Eukaryota; kingdom Viridiplantae; phylum Streptophyta; class Magnoliopsida; order Ericales; family Theaceae; genus Camellia; species Camellia sinensis. Next base: position 722,232 of record NW_021025823.1, on the reverse strand, counting down.
TTGAGAAGAGGTGCAGAAAAGGAATTTGCAAAGCCAATACAATATAAAACAAAAGAATTCCCTATCAGTCACAAGGCCCTCCCTTTTATTCTCAGCCTTGACAAAGTCACTATAGGATGAGTTAAGAGAGGGGAGGGAAAAAGGTGTTGGTAGGTCAGGATAATCTAGTCCAAAGGGGGCTCCAATGGGGGACAATCCTAATAGATGGCAGATATGAAGAACAGTAGGGGCCATCATCCCACATCTAAATTGAAAGAAATTAAAGGCAGAATTCCAAAAGCAAAGGGCAGCAGGTATTAAGAAAGGGTCTTCTGAGATAGTAAACCTGGATAATTGGAGGGCATCAAAAAGGAAGAGCTCTTGAAGGTCCAGAGTCCTATCAGGGACAACCCGATCGTACAATTCTTGCCACTCTGGTCTCACCGTGGGCCAGTAGCGATGGGGGCGGTTCATCCTCCAGTTCCCCAGTCAAGACCACCTTCGTAAAGGAGACAATGGTCTTCTAGACGTGGATATAAAGCTGGAAGCTCAATAGGAATCTCTTTGAAGATGGGCCCAAGCATATACTCTTGCTGCTCAGGACGGCGGGGAATGAAGATGCGTCTGTCAATGGCACTTTTCTCACCGGCCTTATACTTCTCACACTCTTCAGCAATAATCCTTTTCAAGGTCATAGACGGACTCGCACGCTCCATAATCGGTATTTTCAGAGAAGAAGAAGCCATTGATGCAAAGTCGGGAGAGAGTAGGAGGAAAAGGAAAGTCAGTAGAGACAAAGGATTTATGTGATAGGCAAATAGGTGAATTCAAAGCACGAAATAAAAGGGTTTTAAAACCTTTGTTTCTGAAAATATATCGTGGAATTCGTAAAGAAGTACTAAAAGTATGGATGCGAAGAGTTTCCCTCAATATTGATAGTTTCTGGAGGGAAACACATCTCAAATACTAATGTCAGCTTCGCAATAGAATATTTGGCTTCGGAGCCAATTTTTGGCGCCAAAATGAAATGACAAACGGCTTCGAATGTCGAAAGCTTACTTTGAAGCACATTCCATGTCTCACGGTGAAAGAATGTTTGGATATTTGTTTGCTTCAAAAGGATTAAGAACCTGTTTTATGGTTTCTTAATGAGAATAAATCCTTCGAAGCAATACTTGAGATCCCTTAAGAATGGAAATTGTTGTTCAAAGTATCAAAACCAATAGTTGGTTTGGTAATGTACAGAAGAGATTGTTTTTTTGAAATAAAACAGTGCAGCCCTTGAGAGGGGCTTTCATATTTTTGAAAGTATAGACTGTTGTTCGAAGCAAAAATGATCAATTTAAAATTGATTGATCGTACTAACCATATAACCATATGTTAGACATGATTAACACAAGCTTTAAAGGGCAAGATTGTTAAATTCGAAGCACTAATTCTAAATAAAAATCAGTAAAAGTTGTCAACTGTATTCCGTGAATTGGAATAGTTCATGTTGATTTTTCAGTGTTTCATTTGAGATGATTGAATCCAGATTTGAAGGATAAGATTGTTGAGTTCGAAGCTCTAAATTTGCTTATAAAGACAAACAGAGATAAAGTCAAACCATGCCAAACAAAGAGAAAAGTCTTAGCTGTATTGAAACAAAAGCAATTACATCAAAAGGACCTCTTTGGGTACAAATTCGAGTTCATAAAAGTAAGGAATAGAATAAATAACAAGATCATGGAATTTAGTCCAGCTATGGTTAATAAATTTATGTTCCTTTTTTATTCTATCCTCTATTTTCTCCAAGCTTGGTTGTTGAAGTTGATATGCTCTCATTTGATAAAAGAGTTCTTTAGCCTTTATTTTGAACGCTGTTTCTTTTAACCCTTGTTCTAGCTCGTCCATATCCAAGTCATCCCAGTACGCAGAGTCTTTATTCTTGAAGTCATTGTATTCTTCGATGAGGTTCTCTGCTTCGTACTGGGTATGAACTCGAAGGGATGAGAGTTGGTTCAAAGATTGGGTGGTGACCAAAGAAGTCTGGTGCCAATGGAGAAGCAACGAGAGTTGGTCCAAAAACATGTGGAGTTCTACTTGGGCAATGGGGTTGAGGACGTGACCCCGAGTCATAATATCACAAGCCCATCAAAGGTTCTTGAGAGGAACATCATCTTCAAGAACATTGAAAGACAAGTGAGAAAAGGCCACAAGCAGAAGTTGGGCTTGCTTTCGTTGAGCTGAAGTAGGAGGAGGTGGAGGCTTATAAGGAGGAAAAACCTTGTCCGCAAAGAGGGTAAGCCTTAGTCTCTCTATCCAGCGGGGATTTTACAGCGGAAGAGGTATAGAAGCTTCCATTTCGAAAGAAGGAGGAAACTGAGGGACATTAACACAATCAAGCCATTTAGAAGAGCAAAGCTTCGCCTTCTGGGCTAAGAACGATGGGTTATACCCTTGTGCCTCTTCTAGGCGTCGGGTAGCTTTTACTATCTTTGTAGGCATGGAGGATGTGTACCTTGCTACAAGCAGATTGTCCTCTAAATTGCGTCGGCGGTCGATGGGCATGTAAGGATAAACCACTGAACTTCGAGCATCAGAAGGGAATTCTAGAGGATCAGTGAACTCAACAAAGTGATGATTAACTCACTCTCTTAACTCACATGCCTTAGGTTCTGACCAATTTCTCCAACCAGAAGCCCCAGAGGAAGAAGAAGTCACAGCCTCATCCCATGCAGAAGATTGTGGGTTAGAAGAAGAGCTTCCAATGTCCATTTTTGCAAAATTTTGGGTTAGAAAGTTATGAGTAGCGAGTGTGTAATCCAAAGGTTGATAGTTTCCAAAAGCTTCCATGACTTGAATATAGGAAGGTGGGTAAATGTGGCTAATAAATGCATGAAGGTTCTTTCGAGGAAGAACAACATCATCAAATGACTCCTCATATACTCGATCAATCGAAGAGAGTTGGCTTGGCCATAAAAGATGTATCAGTCTGTTCGAATACTAAGATGGGGATGTTCAAAGAATTAAAAGAGAATTTAATGCAAAATGATGAATGACAGTTGCATTTCTGGAAGAATGCAAAGCCCATGCACGTTCTAAGACATGGACAAATGACCTTGATCCACTAATATCACCAAGTATTGGATATATTAGTGCGGAGGGTAATGTTGGCTATATATTTTGTACGGGCCAGTCACAGTTCGACGCGTGGCAAAATAAGGGCAATACGAGAGGACAATTCAAACCTTCAATCATGATCGTACACGTGGCTGTTAGTATTGGTTTTCATGAGATCTGCGTAGTACTGGATCAGTAAGGAGATGCAAAGTGATGTGGCCTCAACGGTTACTCACATTTAAATTCAAAATCAGGAGGGAAGCCTAACTGTAGGTATTGGCATAGTGGAGCTAATTATAAGGCAACATGATCAGTGATCATGGAGGAGCAGTTCGACGGTTAGAAGTGTAGTTCGACGGCTATCCTTAAGAAGTATAAATAGCAGAGAAGGCCCCAGAAAAAGGCCCAGACTCAGATCCAAAAAACCAGTTTTATTCTACTTTATTTCTTTTCCAGTTTTTACATTTCTTGTTCTTTACATTTCTGTACTTCAAATTCCTACATTGCATTTCGTTCATAGGAGTAGTTTCAAGTAGATTGTTGCTGTAAACCTCTATGAGGCTGAATTGGATCATTGTAAATCTTTCGTTTTACTTAATGAAATACTGCAATTTTTCTTCATTTAATTATTGTCAGTTTATTCCTCCTAAGCAAAGCCACCAGTAAAAGTCCTCTTCATTGAGGCTGAAAAAACTAAAACACAATCATCTGATAATTGGTTGGCAATTAAATTTCTGTAAGGACTGATTGATCCTTGCTGGCACGCTCACAATTACTATAATAACCTTCGAAAGCCAAAAAATCCAATAGTGTTACAATAATATTCCTTCCCCTCTCTCTTTAGCTCTGTGAGAATCAGATCCCTTCTCTCTCTCTCTCTCTCTCTCTCTCTCTGTGCCCCCATTTTGAATCTAGGAAACATTCAGGGTGTGTTTGGTTTGTGTTTGTAGAGTAGTTTTGAGATAAAAAAGTACAAAAACTTGTTTGGTTTTCCTTTTTCTAAATATTCTCTCTAAAATAACTTTGGTTTTTTTTTTGTAGAGTAGTTTTTGGGATAAAAAGTACAAAAACTTGTTTGGTTTGTCTTTTTCCAAATATTCTCTCTAAAATAACTTTGATTTTTTTGTAGAGTACTTTTACAAAAACTTGTTTGGTTTGCCTTTTTGTAGAGTAGTTTTTGAGATAAAAAGTACAAAAACTTGTTTGGTTTGCCCTTTTGTGGAGTAGTTTTTGAGATAGAAGTACAAAAATTTATTTGGTTTGCCTTTTTACAAATATGTTTCAAAAGTAATCTTGGAAATTGGATAACCAAACACATTTCTAAGAGTTTTTTTGGAAAAATCTGTTTGGTTTGATTACTCTTAAAAAAGTGTTTTTTTGTAGAATATATTTTCAATTTTTTTCCCTAAAATCAAACCAAACAAGGCCTCAAAGTCTTAGAGAAACCAATCCCTCAAATCTCTCACTCACTCAATCGCTCGCTCTCTCTCTAAACCCTTCAGCCTCAGAGATTACGATTCAACCTTCTTCAGTTCGGTTTCATCTCAGATCCAATCTCAAAGTGATTTCGACTTCGAAGTTCTCTCTCTCTCTCTCTCTCTCTCTTAATTTCGAAGCTCCACCGCCAGCACCATCTGCATCGTTGACTAAGGTAAGCACACTGTCTACAATCTCAGTTTCGTATTCTCTCTCTCTCTCTCTCTCTCTCAAGCTCTTCGTTCCGTCGATTCTTCTCCTAGGGTTTACATATGTTTAAGATTTCAGATCTGAGTTTTCTCATTCAAAAATATATGTTTGAGATCTGAGATTTCTCATTCAAAAATGTGTTTAAGATTTGAAATTTCTTATTGAAAAACATATGTTTCAGATCTGAGATTTTACATTCAAAAAATATGTTTTTGATTTGAAATTTCTCATTCAAAAATATTTGTTTGAGATTTGAAATTTCTCATTCGAAAATATATAGTCTTTCCTCATTAAAAATTTCATTCGAAACAATATCCTTTTAGATATGAGATTTCATTCAAAAATACATGTTTTTGTTAAATGATGATCAACTACCATAGTGCTTTATTTTCAAAGGCAACAGGTTCTCTGACTTGATTCACTCTAGCAGGATGCACCGATTATTGGGAGGCCTGCGATTTTTGCAACAGATCATAAGGAGTAAATCACTTAAATGCTCAGACTTGTATTCAAATTCTTCCAGTTTGATTTTATTTTCTTGCACTAGTTATGGAGTTTTTATCTGCGTGAGGAAGTGTTTCTTTGCACAGAATTGACCTCACCCCAAGATAATGTTTCCCCTTTTAATGAACAATCAAATTAATATTGTATTATTTGGATTGTATAAACTACTTGAAAGATTATTCTGGCATAAACTTATTTGCATAATGCTGGTGCTGGATTCTATATTTTTCTTTTGTTTTCTAATTTTTGTATGAATTTTATGGAGTTAAACTATTTAAATTGCATTGAATGTTGAGTGATGGTATCCTGAGTTTCATTAAATGTTGCATCCTGCAAGTATCTGTAGGTTTCATTTCATCCATATTTGGTTTCCATTTTAGGAATGTAAACATTAGTTCTTTCATTCTTTTGTCTTGAAACTGAATTTCATTTATATTTCTTAATACTATACCATATCTCAAGGTCTTGTTACAACTTTTAAATGGACTTGTTATTGTGTCTACATCTTTTTGGGCCATGTAAATACCAATGCTGTTTTGAAACTGTGTCAGTGAAAAGATCCAATGGGCTCAACGTGAAGACTGTTTTAAGTCGCGCAAAGTTCCTGCTGCTTTTCTTCCCTCAAGATGGACCTGTTCTGAAAACCGGTGGGATCCAGAAAGGTAAAATTGGTATCCATTTCTGCTTCTGAATCCTAGACTTTTTGTTCCTATATAGAAATTTTTGTTTTTGTTTTTGTTTTTGTTTTTTTTTTGAGCTATGTTGTTGATTACATTCAAAACGAGCAATTAAGCCAATATATGTTCCTCATCTCATTGAGGGATGTAAATGTGGATATAGGGCAGGTGCTCTTGCTCCCAAATGGTTTTATAGCATCATGTAATGATTGCGCTTTATGTTTCAAGGCTTTGTGATGTGATTCCAAGGGTTGCCACACTGATCTGAATGGTTCGTATGACAGGCTGTAATGCTTGTATCACTTTATGAACTTGTACTTTCTTGAGTGCTCGACTTTCAATATGATAAAGAATTTCTCTTTTTTTTTTTGTTTACATGTTCTCTCAATACTGATATGGGTAGATCAGAGAAAATCTGAAAGCACCCACCTCACCTTCATAAATCTCAAACTAGCATCATCAGCATGTAAATTGGGAAGCTCTAGTGCAATTGTTCACGTTGGATTCTCTTGAGCTGTACTTCATGGATAGGGGCTGGTCCAGGTCTCATGGATGCTGCTACGAAAGGTGCTTTGCAAGCGAGAAAGCCAATTGGCAGATTTAAGGTAAGCAAAGAAGCTGGCGAATGGACTGCTACAAATTTTCATCTATACCTACCTTCAAAAACGTATCTTACATGCAAGTAAATACAACATTTTAGGTTCTATGGGTTATTTGGAACGGTGTCTTCTTTTCACATCTATGGGTTATTTGGTAGGAGCACAACCGGTAATGCAGCATCGAAACAACAACTGGAGCAACTGGTGGAGTTTCCAAGGGCTAATGGGTCAATATTATTTATGATTCTGCTTATGCTGCTTATATCACTGATGATAGCCCCAAATCAATCTTTGAAATTCCTGGTGCCAGACAGGTATATGTTGTTTTAAAAAAATTTATTGTTGTTTTTTATGTTTTTGAAAATTAAAAACAAGTACAAGTTTGGAAACATTCACAGTTTTTAGAAGGGTCATTCAAATCTATAGAATGAAATTATTCATGAAAGTGTTTAATTTCAACTTAATTCCAATTTCACAAAACTAAACCGTAATTTGTCATTTTGTTGTTTCTTATATTGACTCCCAAGTAGTGAAAAAAAAAGATTAAATTGACTTCAAATGATAAATAAATAAATCAAATTGATCACAAAATCTTTAGTTACTTTTTTTTCTTTTCAATTGATGCCTTAGGTGACCATATACGCTTATATGCTAGTACCTAGTATTGCCCTTGTTTTCTAAAAAGGGTATTTTTAGAAATTTTGTCTAAACCGTTGGTTGAACAAGTGTTTTTTATTTTATTTTTAATAATGGAGTACAGAGAACCAAACAATGAATTTGATTCGTGTACTACAGGTTGCAATTGAAATTTCATCTTTCTCCAAGTTTGCTGGGTTCACGGGGGTCCGACTTGGTTGGACTGTGGTTACCTGAGGAGCTGTTATACTCGAACCGGTATCTAGTAATAAAGGATTTCAATAGGGTAGTGTGCACCTGCTTCAATGGTGCTTCCAGTATTGCCTAGGCTGGTGGCCTAGCTTGCCTTTCCTCGAGAGCTACCTGGTTAGGCTCTCTCTTTCTCTCTCTCTTCCACTTCTCTCTAATAGCGTTAACTGTTGATAATGTAGGTCTTAACTGATGTGATGTCCAAATACTTCTGAATCTCCAAAACCTTGATCACATCATGGGGGTGTGTATTTTGAATCCCTTCTTTAATTCATGCTATGAAGTTATTTATTTATTCCTCCTGGTTACTACCTTTGTATTGAGTGTTGATTGTTTACAACGTGACAGTTCGAGCGATAGTCTTTATTTTCCGTCGGGATGTTCAAAAGTTGCAACTAGAGGTTTGGAGCAATATTTGTTAATGTTTCCTTGTTACATTCAATCCTTGTTATTTCCAAGGAGTGTGCTCATACAAAGAACTAAATATTTTTGTCCTTTATTACTCAATAAAGGTAATCTTTTTAGGTTTTTTTAACCACCTCTCTCTCTCTCTCTCTCTCTCTCACCTCTCTTTTGGTTTTCCTGCTTATAGGCAATCACAAGAGCAGAATCATATCTTCCAAACTCGAGTTCAAGAACAAGTTGAAGAGCAACTTCAACAGTATCAAATGCAGTTAGAGTCGAAGATGAATGACGTAATAGAGAAACAAATTCAGGCTATACGCGCAGATTTTTAGTCACGAATTGAGATTTTGGAATCTCAATTGCAAGCTGCGGGCGTGCCAGTTGCACCGGCTGTTGCACCCTCGAACCCATTACATAGGCAGCAGGTATTTTCATTATTTTTACTAGTTATTACTTTAAATTGCCCAGAGCTACTATACAACTTAAGCCTCTTATTGAATGATAGGTTGTTGATTCACTTAGTAGTCATCTCATTATTCGGCCAATGTCATATCAACAACAATCTCATGCATTTTCATCCCAAGAGGTGAGCAATCATTTAATCAAAACTTTTTTGACAATACAATATCTTATTAATTAAAATACCTGTTCTTATTAAATATAGGTTCACCTTTCAAAAAAAGAGAAGAAGAAGAAGAAGAAGAAGAATAAGAAGAAGAAGTAACAAGGTAAAAGTACTAACATCACTAGTTTTTAATTTCTCACTTTTCTAATTCTATTAACACATGATGTGATTTTGTGTTGGAAATTAGTGAATAACCCAAATCAGCCATATTTTTATTTTTTGATAAGTCCCTCTTCTTAGTCATTAGTGGCCTTTTTTTATTTATTTATTTTATTATTTCTAATTTCATTCTCAAAGAAAGCTGTGAATCCTGTACAAGGGTGATTAGGTGAGCTTGATATGGCAGAGAGAATCAAGCACGTAGATTGTTGTTTTCTCATGTGCTATTGTGACCTTGTTTCTTGCTCAAAATTTAAGAACATTTGACCATCCCTCTTGGATGATGCAGTTTTAGAGAGGATCTTTTGATCATGCAGAAAATTTTGTCGAACGAGTCGCTTTCTTTTAATAGGCATTTCAGTGATCTTTCTTCAGCAGTTGTTTCATAGAAGGTCTTATTAGGTAATGGAAACACAAACTTAATACATTTACATAATAGACGGACCAGTTTTTTAGAAGTTTCATTCCATCGTTTTTCCTTTCAAATGTTTCCTTAAATTTCACTTGATTCCCCGTTGAATACACTTCATTTTCTATCATTTGTGAAAAATTCAGGATTTGTGCATACAACAATGTAGAGTTCTGCATTCTGGCTTAATCTTAGACAAACTAAACTTATAGTCTTCATATTAAAAGCTTAACTTGTATTAGCTTTTATAATGTTGGGCAGCAGGTCATAAACAACTATGATTGTGGGCATATTGTACCATATCAAATGACTCTGGTGCTTCTTTCATTTATTATAACTAGGTTAAGTAACTTCTGGTATTGGGTCGTTGCTTTTAATAATTTTGGAGGGGGGAACAAATGCATGTATTGAAAAAGTATAGCGATCCCGGATTTACCCTTATTGTACAGTGATCCGGACATGTGTCCGTGGATGTTGGTAGTTGATTATTATTTTGTTTACATCCTTTTTACTTCGTATTTGAGTTGTAGGATGTGTTGGGCAGGTTTGTTACAGGTTGGTTGAGTTTAGAAACCAAAACTAGTTGCCCAGATTTTGACCTGTAAATTCAAGGCGGACATACTTTTGTCGTTTTATTTTGATGTATTACATGTAAATTCAAGCCAAGGGATAAATATGTAAATGAGTTAGTACTCTTTTGTTGTAACCAAGTGTTAACTTGGAAAGCTGTAAGCCCGTAGGGCATTTTGCTTTTGTTGTTAACATGTAATACTTTTGTAATGAAACTCTGATGAATGTAAGGTTGTGGGACTTTTATATATCAATGCATATTTATTTGATGGGTTTAATGTAGTTTTTTTTTTAGGGCGTTACAAAAAGTCATAGTTGATTGTATGTACATTGCTTCACCTTGAGTTTAGGCTTTTGTACCACCTATAACATTTTGAGATGAAGAAAGAAAAAACTACCACAGGGCATTTCTAGGTAACCATGAGACACCCACAAGGAAAGCATTTTAACCTAGCCTTAAAAAACCAAGTGGTGAGAAAAACGTGTTGATTTTTTAGCGAAGGGGTGCAACTAATTTGAGAAATTGGAAGATTGTTGCCTTAGTCTTTCTTCACAATTTGGTATTGTATTTGTTTTAGATAGCTTTTTTGTTTGTCATTTGGGGGTGTTTTTTTATTCTTTTATTGCTTGCACTCTTTGCTTTGATTGGGTCTTCTTTCTTACATGGACTGTTTCTGTCCATTTTTGTCCATTTTATTTTTTTAAAATAATTTTCTCCATTATGAAACTTATCTTTCTCTATTACTAAACTTATGTTTATTTGTTTGGTTCCTGACACTTTTGGTTTGTTTTATTTACTCTTTACTTTATTTTGTTTACAACACTCTAATACTACACATTTCTTATATTTTTTATCCAGATCCTTTTCATGAGGTCAGGAGAAAAAGAGACAAGTAGAAAGAGGTACAGTTGTGTGTAATTTTTTGTTTCCTTAGATTTCACTTGATTCCCCGTTGAATACACTTCATTTTCTATCATTTGTGAAAAATTCATGATTTGTGCATACAACAATGTAGAGTTCTGCATTCTGGCTTAATCTGATCAGGACATTGAGATGAGTTCTATGCATGAAATATGTCCAAAAAACTGGTGGAATAACCATTTGAGTTCTATGCATACAATGAACCATTTCTCATTTTATGTGTGAAGCTATTATTTTAGGGTGCTAAATGTTGGTCAACTTATGGTTACTTTCTAGTTCATTTCTGTGCAATTTGTTAAGTTGGTATTGGTGTCATTCTTAGACTTTTATGGACATAACAGGTTCCTTCACATATCGTTTATTGTCCATTTGTATATTTTCTATGCTGTTAATTTATGCCTAATCTTTGGGATATTATCATATTTTTACTTGCTAATTTTATAATCTTTGATCTCATAAATGTTTGGTCTATAAAGCGTAATTTTCTTGATGATAAAGGTTAGGATAGAATATTTGATAGCTGTTTTTAGAAAACCTCGGCAATTGATTATAGAGTGAGATTAGCATTTTACCTCTTAGGAGTGCATTAAACCTTCTTTATCTTATTATGGATGTTGTCTGGACATAATTTCTGTATCCTTTCCACATGATTAATTTGTTCTTGATGTAACTTGGCTGTTGATACTCATATGATTGGCAAAATGCACTATTAATTGGTTATAATTGTTTTTTCTCCTAGGCAAAAGCAGTATTAATTTTAATCATTGATGTGATCAACAAGTGGGAAATAAATTCCAATATTCTAGTTGGTTGAATCACTTCAGCCTTGATTTCTCCTGAACATTCTGTTTATGCAATAGCTATATTACTCTAGTCATCTGTGTATTTGAATTCAAGCTCTCTGATGTAATATTACCTTTAGGGCATCACTGCTTTGCTTGTTGGCTTTATTTTGTAGATTTTGATTGTTCCTCTTTTTTCCTTGCTTGTAGGGCTTGGTGGTGCATGATATTCGGGTTTTGGATTATTGCTAATGCCTCACAGTTTATTACATTTTACCAGATGTCTTCTCTTTCTTGTTTGAGACCTGAACAAGTTTTTTGGGAGGCTTTATTTTGTGGTGTTATATTGAAAATGAATTTACTACTTTTAGAACATTGTTTATGGAATACACATGCTTAAATGGTTTGTGTTTGCAGTTGCCATATGTGCTTCAAAGTTACATTTTTATGCTTCTAAGTTACATTTTTATGCTACTATTGCTTCTGAGTTATGAGCAAACTATCTTACAAAAGCTTTTGCTATACAAGTTGGTCTAGTTGATAAGAACAAGGTTGGGTGTGACTTTTGGCTGGCCTTGATAAGAACAAGGCTGTGTGTGACTTTTGGCTGGTGTTGATAAGAACAAGGCTGATTTTTTGGTTGAGAATTGTGAATTTAATTTTTGGATATGTTATTTTGTGGGTAATGATGATTGGATATTAAATTGAATGGGAAAGTGAATTAATGCGGCATTTACTATTTGAATGGGAATTATTATTTCATATTAAGGCTATTCACTTTTATTATAGGTACTTTTTTTTAGTTCAATCACATAAAATTAGCACAATTAAAAAAAAAAAAAAGAGGATTTCACGGCGTTTTTAAAACGCCACCTAAACTCCAAAAAGTTAACGGTCAATTTTCTTAGTGGATTGTTCTTGTGGCTGTTGCCCGTGGTTTTTTGATCACAGTTGGAGGTGTCCAATTGTGGTTTTTTCCACGTTAAATCACTGTGTCTCTTTGTCTTGATTGTTTGATTGGGATTGTTATATTCTGCTTAAAATTGATACATAATCACAAATCAACATCTAGGGGATTTCTAGATTTTTCAAAAAACTTGGAGTGCTAACCAAGTGATCTTAGATTGATAGCCAAACAACCTAAGTAAGCAAATATGCAAAAATAAAGAAAGCCAAACCAATCAAATTAAAGGAGGTTGCCCTCATACAATAGTATAGATGATTTTTCACACACACGTTAATAAAAATGCTTTGTAATTTAAAATTATAGTGTAAATTTAAACTTGGTGGGAATGGGCCACCCAGAATGAATTTTATCCATACATTTCAAATTCTAAACACTTTTCTAATTATTTTTTCTAAGTACATAGTCATTACTGCAAAGGTTAGTGAGCTACAATGGCACAAATGTTCGCATTTCTTCTGGGACCCTTTTGTTTTAACACAAACTGTAATAAAAGTAATTTTGGTGCTGTTTTTTATTCCAAAAGCACTTTGTAGTGTACAAAAATGCTCATAGGATTCTTTGAAGTGAGGAGTGGCATCTCATTTTGTTGTTTGAGCACATGGCATTTCTTCTTCCACTAAGCAAAGTATAATACCCATAATATTTTCCTGTTAATTTGTTGTCAACACTATAAATTGGTGCATAAAGGGAGTGTTTCATCACTGGCCCATTCACAACAAGAGTTAGAAGGGTAAGGATATTGCTATATGTAGTTTACAATTGATATTGTACTTCATTGAAAGAAGCAATATCTTTTATATGAAGATGTTCTTATAAATGTTTCTCTTCTATTTGCATGAACATATGATTCAACCTCTTCATCAAAAGCTTCACTTTCAAGATCAATATTCTCTTCAGTACTCACTTCTTGTGCCAATTTTTGTGGGTTTCCAAGTAAAAGAGCTTTGATGTATTGTATTACTATAAAATGGCCAATTATTATTGAAAAGTAAATGGTATTAAAACTTGTGTAAAAAAAAAAAATTATTATCTTTGATTAAAATTTGTTGTGAACTAAGAACCTATATGAATTATTGGTTTAATGTAACGAAAAATTATATCTTTGGTCTACTATTTGTTCTGCCCATGTTCCGTTTATGCACCTCATGCTAGGGTTTGAATATATGAATAAATAAATAAAGTGATAAATAGAAAATTACCATGATCTATTTAAATAACCATAATAAACTAAAGTATATATATTGAGGCCTGGTCTGACATCTTTAAAATAATCCAAAAAGTCAAAAAGTTACGGAAAAAAAGTTAAAAAGTTTTCACTATTCACTAAAAAAAACATAATAAAAAAATTAATTTTACTCAAAAAAATAATAAAACTCGTCTGACGTCCCACAGGTGAAGCTAATTTTTTTGAAAAAATTGTACAGCCATATTGCACAAAAAACACGCTATTGTTCGGCCCGTGGGGGGCCATCACGGGTCCCGTTTTGATAATCTGAACCGTTCAATGTATAGAAATCGTCGAGCACTATATGTCTGAAAAATCACGTTGATCGGATATAGCTAACTATATGATCAAATCAGTTTGTATAAAAAATGGATGGTGTTATAGTTAACAGTTGAAAAAAAAACTAATTCGATCAGATAGCTATCGATATTCGATCAACGTGATTTTTTATTAGTATATAATACTCGACAAGTTCTACACATTCAACGGTTTCGATTAGCAAAAAAGAACTCGTGGTGGGCCCGCACGGGCCAAACATCACAGTCCAATGCAATGCCCGCAAATGAGGCAACCATTTCTTATGTCAAATGCCTCTGCCCAAGACGGTTGCGGCTACTCTCCCTACCTTCTCCCACACACTAATTTATACAATTTTTTAATACATTTTTTTCGTAAAAAGTCAAAAATTTAATCCAAACAATCATATTTTTTTTTCTTAACTTTTTAGTCCAAAAAAACAAAAAAAATACACTTTATTTAGTACACCACAAACAACCCATTTAGACTTCTCTGTTTTATAACTTGCATTAATTATTATGTATATTTGTATTATTGTATGTACTTGCATTGATTATTCTCAACTCATAGATCAACGATGTTTCAACATTTGTAAGAGAGACTAAGAATTTGAACTCAATTAATTATCCATCAAACAGACAATTTGAAATCAAAGTTACAAAAATGGGGGCATTGTACATTTACTGAGGTAGCTTCCCAGATTGAAAATTTGTGAACTTTGAAACCTCCAAATAACTAAAGCCATTCCCATTAAAAAACTCTTCAATCAAATTTTATTGACTATATTAGGATAGCTCTCACATTCGTAAACCAGGGCCGGCCCTTGGCTAAGGCTGGTAAGGCCTGTGCCTAGAGTCCCAAAAATTAGGCCCAAAAAAAGGACCCCAAATTTAGTCTTACACTATATTAAAAACTTAAAATGACCCAATTCTATTTAATTAATTTAGGTCATTTTACAGGGGGCCTCAAAAAATCTATTTGGCCCAATTGATAAAATGCCCAATTAAAAAATATTTATAAGTTTTAGTTGTTAGTCCAATTAAAAAAATAAAATATTAAATATATGTATATGTATTAATCATTAGCCTAATTTTGTGTGGCCTATTTTTTTTTCTCTCTTTATGGTCCAATTATGTGCTTTTTAATATTTTTTTAAAAAATATTTTACACAATTTTTATTTATTTATTTATTTTGTAGATACATCTAATTTAGATACACTCATAAACTATACTATTTATATATATATATATATATATTTTTTAAAACGTTACCAAATACAAAAAATATAAAAAAAATACGAATTGTAAACTCAGACAATTATTTTTTAAAATTCTAAACCAAACCAAGTGATTTTTATTTTTATTTTTTTTAAATATCTAAAAAGGCCTCGAAAAATTATTTCGCCTTAGGCGCCCCGGAAACTCAGGGCCGGCCCTATCGTAAACCAACCCAAACACACCAACTCTTTGTCTACAACCCTAAATTCTTCTTTCACTCTCTTCAATACCCGCGATGAATCGATCGATGAGAGCTGCCACTGCGAGAGCAATGGAGGGTTCAATGGGTTCTTCATCCTCCTCGACATGGCTGATTGAGGCA
This sequence comes from Camellia sinensis, assembly GCF_004153795.1. Taxonomy (NCBI): domain Eukaryota; kingdom Viridiplantae; phylum Streptophyta; class Magnoliopsida; order Ericales; family Theaceae; genus Camellia; species Camellia sinensis. The sequence continues at coordinate 706,839 of NW_021025823.1, read as the reverse complement.
GAGATTAGGGGCTTGGCTTGTGGGATTCACCACCGCCGTAGAGGCAGAAGCGGAGGGCGACGAGGCTGGAGGAGAGCTCGGGGTTTGCGCCATCGGAAAACAAGCGTGCTTTCTTTTCTTATTTTTTAACACCAAAAAAGACGCTCCCTGAGCATCATAAATTCGTAGGCCTTGGCACGGTAACTGGTTGACTGTTAAATTTAATTCAATTTATTGGAAGAGACCTCCTATTAGGTAACAATGGACCTTACCCACCCTCACGACAAAAGGCAGAGTTACAATCGGCATATAACATATTTATCTTGCGAAATTCGTGACCCTAGGATTCGAGCCTCCTCTTTCATGTGAAAAGCCAATGTATTATTCACGCTACCACAACCCAGGTGGTGAAAAGAAGTGTGCTTGGATTTAGGGTTTTTATACTAACAAAAAATCGATGTTGTTTTCACAGCTTTGGAATATACTTACAGTAGGAAAATACATTTCAAATGATCAAAAGAACGCATACAAATTTACTTCAAACCTATCAGAAGTAGGGTGAGATCTTCTAAAATGATTTTTCTTACCATGTCGTGTACATTTAAAATTAATATAATTTGTGTTGCACTCAATGAATAAGGTAGATTATTCATTCTTTTTTAATAAAATTTTGTAAATTTGTAGCATTGTTATTTTTTATTTAAATTGAAATGACTCTATTCTTTATATTTTTTTATCAGCAAAAAAATAATATTAATAAAATTAGAACGTAAAAGATTACAAGTAAAAACCTAAGATTATAAACAGGGGAGTAGAAACTATTAATTAACTTGATTAAAAAATAAATTCTTGTTTGGTGAGGTTGTGCTAAATTAAACTTCACAAGGGGCCATGCTAAAATGCTGCTTTCTAAGAATTAGAACTATTTTGAGAACTTCAAGTTTTAGTCAAAATAGTTAAGGGTTTATATATATATATATATATATATATTCATAAAAATTTAAAAAAATTACTAAAAATTCAATTATCAAATAGTCCATAACAAACATCATTAAGAAATAAAATTATATATTTTAGTGATAATATTATATTTTTTATTGAAATATTTTCTAATCAAGAAGTGTATAACATTATTACAAAAATGCATAGTATTAAAAAAATATATAACTTCATTTTTTAATAATAAATTGTCATAATTCTACCAAAAATTACATAACATATATTCAAAATATACAAAAATACGTAGCATTTTTTTAACATATATTCTATAAAAGTATAAAAATCTTCCTCTAGTCTTTTAGTTTATAAAAGCCATAAAATTATCTCACAAAAGGTGTTTTGGTCATTAACTCAATGTAGGTGTATATAAAATGTCTAAAATAATATTTTTCATTGAGTTTAATGACTAAATTTTTTTTAATCGATTTTACTTATCAAAAATAGACAGATAGTTTATATTGAAAAAAATAAAATAAAATTAGAGTTTATATTAATAAAAGTAAAAACTCAATGCTTATATGCTATAAGAATTAAATCTTGAGACTTTTTTAATATTTTTTTCAAAATAAAATTGACAAGGTTATCGAATTTTTTAATAGGAAGGACACAGGCTATATGTCAAGGGTTGTGGGTTGGTTTTTGGTAGCCTGACCTGACTGGCTGAGCTGCGGGTTCTATTCTTCTGGATACGCCCAGACTATACGTTTTAAGGTCGAGACGGACCGGCCCATACTAAAGTATAGCCAGGCTAAGGCTCAATGGGTTGAGCCCAGTTTAGTCATGGGCTCTAAGCTTTTTTATGAGGCTTACGCAAAAGTTTAAATGGTTTAAAATCTGCAGTTTATATTTAAGCTATTTTTTATTGGAGGATTTGATGAGAAAAATGAAAAGGGAAAAAGAAATAGGAACAAAAGGAGAAAAAATTGATAGGATTCAAATTCTAAGTTATGTTTGGTTGAGTTGAAAAATGAAGAAAGAAAATAACCTATTGCTGTGTTTGTTTGAGGGATTTGAGAAGGGATTTGGAAATGGAAAAGGTGTGTGAGACTAGATGAAATGTAAGTATATTTTATTCACATTTCACCTATCTTTTTTATTTCCCTTTCCAAATCTCTTCCCAAATCCCTCAACCAAACACAGCCTAAAGTGAACCAAACAGACAAAAAGTGAGATTATATTTTCCTCCCACTTTATGTTCCCCTGTATTTTTCATTATAACCAAATAAAAAATGAGATTACTTATCCCTTTTCCTTTCCACTTCCCTCGTCAAATCTTCCAAGCAAATATAGCCTTAATGAAAAGGCCTAAAAATACATGGGTTTCAGTTGGCCCAAAAAATGTCACACAGTCTTAACCTCCATAAGTTGAGGACACTACAAGAAAAATCATTTTTGGCGACTAAAAATTCACCTTTGGTAGCTGAAAGTATAGGTTTTGGCGACTAAAAAAGCATTAGTAGACAAAAGTAAAGATTTTTGGCGACTAAAAAAATTTAGTAGCCAAAAGTATAGGTTTTGGCGACTAAATATCTGTTTGGTCGCCGATATATGGCTTTTACCGAGTAAAAAAATTTTAGTAGCCAAAAGTAAGGCCCTTTGGAGACTAAAGAAATTTTAATAGCCAAAAGTGAGGCATTCGGCGACTAAAAACATGTTTGGTCGCCAAAACTGAGGGATTCGGCGACTGAAAACATGTTTAGCAGCCAAAAGTAAGGCTCACAAGTGATAATTTTAGCGCAGGAATTTTATTTTTTAACGACTAAAAAATAATTAGTAGCCAAAAGTATAGAATTGGCAACTAAAATTATGTTTAGTCGCCAAAAGTGGTCTCTTTTTTTTCTAATAAATAATTTATTTTTACATAAATTATGTTCAATAAAAAATAATTATCTTTATATATATACTTTGATATTAATACGGGTCTATGTACTATATAAATAATATATGTTGCATATATAATCATATGGTGTTATGGAGGCGTAGTGAAAAGAGGGTGTTGTATAAGGTTTATGATGTGGGAGGTTGTTGGTTCGAATCTCCACAAGAGTAGAGTGTAAATATTTTTTTTCACGAATTAGCTTTTGGCGACTAAAAGGTTTGGTGGCCGTTCCTTGAGTAGCCGTTCCTTGAGTAGGCGACCAAAATATTAGTCGGTAAATGTATAATTTAAAAAAATATAATTGACTATTGGCAACTAAAACATTAGTCGGTAAATGTATAATTTAAAAATATAATTGACTATTGGCGACCAAAGTTTTGGTCGGTAAAGACTTGCTTTTTGGCGACTAAAATTTTTTTAGTTGCCAATACCTTTCCCGACCGTCTTTCGATGACCAAACCGGCGACTAAAAAATTTAGTCAGGGAAACTTAAAATTTGACTTTTGGCGACTAAAAATTTAGTCACCAAATGTGTTTTTTCTTGTAGTGGCATCTCTTTTATTTACTTAATGTTTGAATTAAGAACAAATGTGATCCATAGAAAATTACCAAAATATACATAGATAATCATAATCTTCTTAACTCTTTTTTATTGCTATGCATTAATTATATACTTACATTTATGCACACATATGAAATAAAAAAATAAAAATAAAAAAACACAATCAATATCATTTATACAAAATGTTTGTAAGTGATACTTTCACATAGAGTATGGATTATCTGTCTCACTCCATGTCCTTTTTGAAGTCATTTTTTTCTCAAACTTGGTTCACAATTACAATTACTAGTTCAAGTTTATTTTTTTTACATAATATACTTGGATAGCCACAATCTACTTTAATTTGATCCATTGATTGTTTTACTACATAAATCAAGCTTCCTTTAGCTCATATATGAACAAACAAATAAGGGAACAACATGACTTTCATGACAAAGCTAAATTCTACAATGAAGTGTTTTTTTCTTCCCTTTCTCATCCTGGCATGGAATTTTGTTTTTGCAATATTGTATGTTGAAGGTGCTTTTACTGACAGATATCATATGGTTATAATCGATGAAGTCCCAAACAATCCCCCAAACTTTGACAATTCGATGCCAATCCAAAGATAATGATCTTAGATATCATATCCCCAACCTTTAGGTGCCAATCCCAGACTAAAAAAACATGGCGACCTGTCATTGATAAGATGAAGGCTCAATTAGCATCTTGGAAAAGAAAGTTGTTGTCTTTTGGAGGTCGGCTCACCCTCATTAAATCTGTTCTGTCCAGTCTTTCTGTGTACTACTTATCTTTATTTAAGCTACCGCAATAAGTAGCAAAGGAAATTGAGAGTATTCAAGCAGCTTTCCTTTGGAGAGGGTCTGATTTAAAGATGAAGATTCATCTTATCAAATGGGACGAGGTTACCAAACGCAAAGATCAAGGTGGGCTGGGCATCTAAAGAATCAAAGATGTGAATGACTGTTTATTAGCTAAATGGTGGTGGCAATTTGGTTTTGAAGACAGTACTTTGTGGAAAAGAGTTATGTGTAGTAGTTATCAGTCTTTGGGTGGGCGTTGGCTTCCTTAGACAAGCTATAGTGGCTGCTACTCAACATTATGAGGTGGGATCTTGAATATTGGGCAGTCAAACCCTTTTTTATTGAGCCTCTTTTTGAAAAATTCAGAGGTAGTTGTGGGGAATGGGTGTAGAATTCATTTTTGGGATGATCATTGGCTGGGGAGTCATTGTATCAAGAGTGACTTTCCTAGGCTTTATTGTCTATCATCTGAGAAGGATTTATCTTTGAGCATGATGATTGAAAGGAGAAGGAACTCAGGCAGTTGGAATCTCAATTTTAGAAGGCCCTTATTTGCTTGGGAGTCTATACTGCTCTGAATCAAGTGGAGTTGATGACTTCAAGTATGAAGGATCATTTGAAGTGGTTGGCATGTCCATCAGGTCAGTTTAGTGTCTCTTCCCTTTATAATATGTTAGTGCCTAGAAATTATGTGCCTGTTACTAAGCTGCTGTGGAATAATGTAGCCCCAACAAAAGCCTATTTCCTTAGTTGGTTGGCTTGGAAGGAGAGATTGAAGACTGCTGGGTTTCTACATCACATTGGTGTGCTAAATCAGAATACCTCTGTCAACTGTGTGTTCTGTGGTCAAGCTGTGGAAATAGTCAACCATGTTCTTCTTTGGTGTCCTGTTGTTTGGAAGGTGTGGGCATGCTTGATGAATTGGTGGGGGTTGTACTGGGTGATACCTAATAATGTTAATGAGCTACTTCAATGGTAGAGGGGATATAAATAGAGAAAGTTCAAAAATAAAATTTGGAAGGCAATCCCGATGGCTGTCATGTGGTCATTATGGAAAATCAGAAACGATGTGGTCTTTAACGGGAAAATGTTCCAGTTGAATGAACTCTGTGAATTGATTAAGGTGAGAATTGCTTTTTGGGTTAAATCTCAGTCAAAGGAGCCTCCATATTCAGTTCAGGATATTATTATTAACTTGCAGCAGATCAGAGCTATTGGTTGCTAACAGTGTATCAATATGTTGGGGGTGTGGGTGTTCTGCATGGGAAGTGTGTAGCTGTCTGTCTGTGTATTGCTTTGGTTTGTAAGTTTTGCAGTTGTCTATCTAAGTATGCAAGTTGCTGCTTTGGTGTTTTCTTTGCTCTGCTGCTGGTTTTTATAGCAAGTCTGCTACTGTGTAGAGAAATTGTGACACAAGGGAGCTCAAATACTACTGGTCTGATAGTTCTAAACAAATTTGGGGCTGCTACAGAGTGGATGGAGTTGGTAAAGGATGTTGCTGTTTTTTTGGGCTACTGTTGATGTCTCTATTGCTGCTCCTGGTGCTGGTCTACAGTTGGTGAAAAGTCTGCTGCTACATCTTGGTTTTTTTGTGTGCAATTGTTGGAATGATGTATTGGTGTTGTGGGACTCCTGCTTTGGGCTAATTTTGAGATGGTGGAGCTTTTAAAAGTAAGAATTGCCCTATGGGTGAAGTCAAATGTTAAGGGTATTAATTCTCTGTATGAGGCTGTTGATTGGCCTGTAAGATTGGTATTAAGTGCTAGCAATCTTGGCCTGTAAGGGTGGCCTGCTGCTGATTGTGCTGTTCTGTTTCTTTTGTTTTGTTTTTCTTCTCTGTTTTTTGGTTTCTCTTGATTGGTTTCTTAGCAATCTTAAGTTAAGTGCTAGCAAATGATAGTGTTTCCTTAGTGGTGCCAACCTAGTTGGGATTGTTAAGGTCAGCGTTAATGTTTTTTGTACTTCCCTCTTTGTTGATGTAAGTTTTGCTTGTTTTGCTTTCTTCATCAATAAAGTTTCATTTTGCTAATCAAAAAAAAAAAAAAAAGATATCATATCCTGCACTTTGGTGAGATTTCCGTTAGAGTTTCAGAATTAAATTTTCCACACTACAACGTTTCTTTGCCATTTTTGGCCGGGTTCTCAAAACAAAATATTTAATGCGTTTTATTACTGGGAAATGGGGCTTCATTTCGACAACCAGTTGGAGAATATACTTGTTGGTTAGTGAAACCAGAGGCCTTCTATCTTGGCAATTGTAGTGGAACTTGGTACAACAAACATAATTGGACTTGATTAATATTAGTTGTGAGCTAAGAACCTATGTGCATCCTTAATTTTGATGAATAAGTAAACTATAAATGAAGAATTATTTCTTCGGCTTACCCTTTTATTCTATATATTATATATTAATTACATGTACTCTACTTTCCTTAGTTGTTTTAATCTTGATTCTTTTCTTTGGCTTATTGTACTTAATTGGGACGTGTTTTTCTGACTAACTTTTCACAATTGCTCTTTTGTTATAATATTTATTTTTTATCAATAAAAAAAATACCCAAACGATTGCGAAACACAGGCATTCAAAAAGGACATACAACCTTGAAGTGAAGACCTATGCCTCTTCATTTCACACCCTTTGGGTTTGATCACTTTCCAAACATCCTATGAGGTTGGAAATAATCACACCATGTTCAAACATGATCACTTATACTACAAACAAAAATTTTAAGTGAATGTAATTCAAGCATATAATTGAATACAATCTCTTTACATGAGAGGAGATTTATTAAAATATGTGAATTCCATTCCATACAAAAGATTTGTTTCTTGTTCTATACAAGAATTATACTAACAATACATGCATCTCTTCTCGCGATATTTTTCACTTTAAGCAAGTTTTACATCCTTAAGAAATATTAATTGGACACTTTGGTTTCTAGTAGTGATTCAATTATAAAGTGAATTTCAATGTAGCTCTTCCATCAATTTCCACTATAAAATTTATAACATCAATGCCGTTGGAGTTTGTAAAAATCCACTCTACAAAATATTTGTGAGCATACTTTCAATTAGAGTATCAAAGTATGGATCATTTATCTCATTATTTGTCTTATACATTACCATGTCATTAAAATTATTGGTTAGAAAAGCATTGAATAGAGGATGATACAAGGAGTGAAGCAGATGATCGGCTTTTCACTGCCTCCCATAATTAATGTTCCATCATACAGTTTAGGGTTGGCTTTTTTAGTGACTCTTTGTTAGTTTTTCTTCTCTTTTTTTACAACAATACTACATTTACTTAATTTATCACCTCTAATGATGTGGCATTAAAGTTAGATACTACATGATAAAATGTTTGACAAATCAAAATTTCACACTTGTCAGACACAATATCAAGGGTTGTCTTTAGGAGCGATAAATTAAGTGTCTCAATCATTTTTCTAACTTTTATTAAGAATTTCATAAAAATTCACACTTAGGATTCTACTCAACTAGATAGACCTAAGAAGTTTTTTTAAAAAAAATTAGAAATATCACAGAAATTCAAAAATAGGTGACATTTTGTTTTTTGTTTTTGTCTTTGGTGAATTTTTTTTTTTTTAAAATATAACTTTTTTCACTCTCTAAATTTTTCTACTTCATATGGACTTGAAAAATAAAAACATTTAACATCATTTTAAATAATTTTGGAAAAAAATTTACTATGAACAACAACAATAAAAATTGATTTTTTTTTTCTACTTTTTTTTTATTGTATGCCAAACTTAGTTGAAAGGAGCTTGTCTCATGTTTGAGATCAAGACTGGACCGTCCAGTTCGGCTCATGGGCTCATTTTTTAGACCCATTTTGATAATCCGAACCGTTGAATGTGTAGAACTCGTCAAGTACTATATCCGTATGGAAAATCACATTGATCAGATATCGATAACTATTTGATCGGATCAAATTTCTGTCAACTGTTTATTTTTTTACCGTCTATTTTTTTTGTTAAACAAATTTGATACGATCAGATATCTATCGACATCCAATCAACGTGATTTTTTATAGAGATATAGTACTCGACGAGTTTTATTCATTGAACAGTTCAGATTATCAAAACGGGATGCAAAAATTGGTCCATGGGCTGGACTGAATGGTCCAATCTTGATCTCAAACATGACAGAAGCTGGACTAAAAATCAATAATTGATGAAAAAGAGATGTGTTAGCAAGGTGAGGTTGGCAATATCAATGGATTAGAAAATAGCTTGGTCCAATTAAATGACATTTATGCAGGCAGTTTCTCAAACTTGATTAACAATTATAATTACAAGTTCAAATTTAGGATTCGACTTTTTTTATGTTCACAACTAAATCTGATACGATCAAATATCAATCGATATCCGATCAACGTGATTTTTTACAAGGATATAGTACTCGACGAGTTTTACACATTGAACAGTTCAGATTATCAAAACGGGATGCAAAAATTGGCCCATAGACCGGACTGGATGGTCCAATCTTGATCTCAAACATGAGAAAAGCTAGACCTAGTCGAAAATCAATAATTGATATGTGTTAGCAAGATGAGGTTGACAATATCAATGGATTAGAAAACAACTAGGTCCAATTAAATGGCATTTATGCAGGCAGTTTCTCAAACTTGATTAACAATTATAATTACAAGTTCAAATTTAGGATTTGACTTTTTTTTATGTTTACAACTAAATTTTAAAAAAATTGGGGGCTTGTAAGATCTACCACGGGTCACGTTTTAATGATTCAAACTATTCATTTTATAGGACACTCAATATATGTCATTTATGAAAAAAATTAGATCGGTCTAATAATCATAATATTTTTATTTTATCATATTTGTCTCTACAAAATTGGGTGATCTATTTTTTAAAATATACTTGTCATTCATTTTTTCAGAAACAAATGCGATAAAAAAAAAAAACATGATTATTGGATCAAACTAAATTTTTTTATGAATAATATAGATTGAGGACCCTACAAAATAACGATTTAGATCATTAAAATGAGACTCGTGGTGAACCCCGCCAGTCCCTCAAATTCTTTCAAATTGAGTTATGAACTTGAGAGAAGCCTAATGTTTTAGATAATCTACTAAGATTGCCATAATCTACTTTAATACAAAATTTGTTTGATCCATTGGTTTTGTTAGAATAAGCTCTCCTCCCTATATTCATTTCTCCATACCCCTTTATACCCTCTTTTGTGGGTCCCAACATGGACCAATACTAGTAATTCAAACCGTTTACCTCGTAGGCCCCACAATAAAGATCAGCCATTTAAAAACGGTGGTGTGACATGCATAAGTTAATGTATTAACTAGTGTACTAATTAGTGTTATGATATTATTATTGACCCCACCTATTATACAAATTACAAATACCCAAAACCTCTAAAATTATGTCACATCATTTATTAGTACACTAATTGGCACACTAATTAGTACATATATCAAATGCTAGAGACCCCAAAAATTCTACCAAATGTCTCATATGGGTGTGGGACCCACATTTCTCACACCCATGTAAGACATTTGGTAGAACTTTTGATAGAATTTAAAAAAAAAATTAATTTCATAATAAGACATTTATAAACATAGGAATAAATTATATTTTATTTTATAAATAAATGGCAAATATGATTCTAAACTTAAACATTCATTTTATAAAATAAAATGTTATTTTTTCTTGTGTTTATAGTTGTTTGATAAAATTGATTTTTTACATAATTAACATTTGCAAAACTTATGAAATAGACAGATCAAATCATTTATGTGTATCTGGGATAAGGCATACAAAAGAGGTATAGAAGAGTATTGAAAGATGATATATGGATGGGAGCTCATCCTTCACTATATAAATCAAACTTCCTTCAACTCGTAGATGCAATGAACAAACAAATAAGTCAACAACTTCACTTCCATGACTTATTCAATGAATTGTTTTTTTCTCTCCTTGTTCATCCGTGCATTATATTTTGTTTCTACAACCTTGTATGTTGAAGGTGGTACTGATAAATATATTATTTTTATATTTTGTGAAGTTCCAAACAATCTCGAACCCTTGACATTGCGATGCCAATCTAGAGATGATGATCTTGGAACTCATATCCTCAACTTTGGTGAAGATTTTCAATGGAGTTTCAGAATCAATGTTTTCTATACTACTCGCTTCTTCTGTCATTTCTAGTGGGGTTCTAAGCAACAAAGTTTTTATGTGTTTTTTTACTATACATTGGGTGATTATTGCAAAAGCCCGACTGGAATATATACTTGTTACTGGAGAGTGAGACCAGAAGGATTCTATATTGCCAACGGTAATAATGCAACTTTGTTCAAACTACATGATTGGACTTGATCAATATTAATTGTGAGTTAAGAGCCTATGTGCCTCCTTTCTTTTGATGTGTCAATAAACTAAATATGAAGAATTTTATCAGCGTACTTTACTTTTCATATAATTGTTTTAATCTTTTGCAAATGTTACTCAGATTTTTTTTATTTTTTTTATACTGTGATGTGCGATCTTTTGAAGGGTCCAACTATACAATGAAACTAGTGATTTTAGGTTTATATTTTTAAAAAAAAAATGATAAATATAGTCATGGTAAGTAATGTTAATTTGGTTATAGTAATAATGTCTGGAACTATAACATAAAAATTTTTAGAAATTAAATTTTTTTGTATTTGAAAATAAAAATTTTGTTGTAAAAGAATTAGGAGACCCATTCCTATCATAATGAGTCATCACCAAAAATCATCTCAAAAAGTCAATACATTTAGCTTTAGCAACAATTTTTTAAAAATATCACTAATAAATATAATTTTATGGAGAAAATAATTTCATGTCAAAAAAGTTTATTTTTTTAAACAAAAGTTTTGGTATAAGTATACCCCATTGTGCAGTAAGTAGAATCAAATTTAGTGAAAAGTATAAACCACTCAAATGACCTCATTTTCCCAATGGTGGTACTACATGCATCAATTAATGTACATATTAGTGTATCAATTAGTGTTATGTCATTATTACTGATCTCCATCTATTATACAGATTAAAAATACCCAAAAGCTCTAAACTTATGTCACATCATTTGTTAGTACACTAATTAGTACATTAATTGGTACATATAGCATTATTCTTTTCCCAATTAGAAAAACAACCTCCCTTTTGAATTCCGTGGTGCTACATGTACTAATTGGTACTAATTAGTGCACCAACATATATTATGACATTATTATTGACACCACTCATTATATAAATTATAAATATTCAAAACTCAAAATTTGTGTCACATCATGTAGGTGTGGGTCCCACACCCATGTGAGACATTTGATAAAAATTTTGATAAAATTTTAAGATCTCTAATATTTTTGTTCGTTGATACACTAATTAATATACCAATTAATGCATATAATATTATTATTTTATAATTGGTTCTCCATTTACTCTTTACTAATTAATGACTAGATTCTTCTGTTATTCACATTTAATGATTGATAATGGCTTTGAGCAATGTTACTTGCAATTTGAACCGTTGAGCGAGTTGGGAAAAATATCAAATTAATGTTCTTGCAATAGATGAGGGGGTGTCTCTTTTAGGTCAAGAGAGAGTTGTATTTTTCTGATCATAGTGAAAACTGCAGCAGCCGTGGATGTAGACGTATTCGGGGGTGAACCACGTAAATCCTTGTGTTCTTGTGTGTGTGTGTGATTTGTTTGATTCGTTCTTCTTCTTTGTTTGTTATTTCGTGTCTCGCCGATCTTGGTTAGGAATGGTCAATTCCTAACAACTGGTATTAGAGTATTGGTTCGAGTGGGAGCGATGGCTACAGATGAAAATGTTAGAATTAATAAATTCAATGGCACAGATTTTGGATTTTGAAAGATGCAGATTGAAGACTCTCTGTATCAAAAAAAACTACATGAGCCCCTTTCAGGGATGAAACTAGAAAAGATGAAAGATGATGAGTGGACTCTTCTTGATCGCCAAGCGCTAGGTGTTATTCAGCTAACGTTGTCTCGTAACGTTGTGTTTAACATAGCGAAGGAGAAGACTACATTGGGTCTCATGGTGGCACTCTCAAACATGTATGGAAAATCCTCTGCCTCAAACAAAGTTTATTTGATGCGTAGATTGTTTAATCTGAGGATGACAGAAGGGCTTCGGTGGCTAAGCATCTGAACGAATTCAATATTGTGGTAACACAATTAAGTTTTGTATATATCAATTAAGTTGGGGCTTTGATTCTTCTATCTAGTTTGCCAGAAAATTGAAATGGTACTGTAACGACAGTGAGTAATTCTTCGGGAAAAGAAAAGTTAAATTACAATGATATTCGAGATTTAATTCTAAATGAAGAAATTCGCAGGAGGAAATTAGGGGTAACATTGGGTTTTACCCTGAATATGGAAGCCAGAAGAAGATCAGTAGAAAAAAACCCCAACTGTAACATATCAAAATCCAAACACAGAAGAAAGTTAAGAACTAGAGAGGGACGAAGTTGCTGGAACTGTGGAAAGAAGGGACATCTAAAAGAAGATTGTCCAACATTGAATAAGAACAAAGGTGATCAAAATTAGAAGTCTGCTAATACTGTAACAGAGGAGATTTATGATGCTTTGATCTTGAGTATTAACAGCCCTAATGAATCTTGGATTTTAGATTCTGGGGCATCATTCCATTCTACTTCACAGAGAGAAATCATGGACAATTACATTGGTGGTGATTTTTGAGAAGGTTTATTTGGTTGATGATGAACCTTTGAAAATTGTGGGTAAATGGGATGTAACAATCAAGTTGCCAAACAGATCTGTTTGGAAGATATAGAATGTCAGACATGTGCCTGGTTTGAAAAGAAACTTGTTAGACAACTTGATGATGAAGGTCATGTTGTAACCTTCATGGGTGGTTTGTGAAAAATCACCAAAGGAGCCATGGTTGTTGCTCGTGGTCAAAAAGAAGGAACCCTTTACATGACTACAAACAATAGGGATGCAGTAACAGTTGCTGGTAAGAAGGAAGACTCAAATCTATGGCACAAAAGACTTGGGCATATGAGTCAAAAATGGATGAAGGTACTTGCATCTAAGGGGAAACTATCGGATTTGAAATCGGTGGACATTGAATTTTGTGAGAATTACATTTTCGGCAAACAAAAGAGGGTTTGTTTTTCAAAGGATGACAGGAAACTGAAGTCATAAAAATTGGAGTTGGTTCATATAGATGTGTGGGGACCTGCACCAGTTTCATCTCTTAGAGGATTGTCATACTATGTTACATTTATCGACAACTTAACGAGAAAGGTATGGGTTTATTTTCTGAAAGATAAATCTGAAGTTTATACTACTTTTAAGAAGTATAAAGCCTTGGTAGAGACTGAAACAGGTCTAAAAATTAACTGCTTGAGATTAGATAATAAAGGGGAATATGAGGACAATGAGTTCAAGAAATATTGTGCCGAAAGTGGAATTAAAATGGAGAAGACGACACCTCAACAGAATGGCATTGCAGAACGCATGAATAGAACTCTGAATGAACATGCTAGAAGTATAAGGATACAAGCCGGATTACCAAAGATGTTTTGGACGGATGCAGTTAACACTACGGCATATCTGATTAACCGTGGTCTATCTGTTCCATTGGACAGAGAGTTACCAGAAGAAGTTTGGAGCGATAAAGAGGTAAATCTTTCTCTTTTGAAGGTATTTGGTTGTGTTTCATATGTGCATATAGATTCTGCTGATAGAAGTAGACTTGATCCAAAATCTGTTAAATGTACTTTTATTGGGTATAGCATTGATCAGTTTGGTTATCGGTTTTGGGATGATACAAATCAAAAAATAATCAAAAGTAGAGATGTCATATTTAATGAGAAAGTAATGTATAAAGATAGGGATAAGTCTGCATGTGAATCTGAATCTGAATCTGTTACTTGTAATAAGCATGTTGAGTTAGAGGAGATCAGTGAGAGTGTTTTGAATAGTAAGATTCAGAATAATCCTGAAAAACTTATTCCACAAACTAAGCCACATACTCCTACTCCTAAGTTGAGACGGTCAGAAAGAGAGTCTAAACCTACACAGCGTTGGTCTTCATCTTTACATTATTTGTTGTTATATAATAGGAGTGAACCCGAAAGTTATGATGAGGCTTTGCAGGTTGATGATTCAATTAAGTAGGAGTCAGCTATGTAGGATGAAATGGATTCACTCATGGCAAATCAGACATGGGAGTTGACTAAATTACCAGTGGATAAGAAACCCTTGCACAACAAGTGGGTTTACAAGATCAAACAGAAACATGATGGGAGTAAACGCTACAAGGCCAGATTAGTTGCAAAGGGATTTCAGCAAAAAGAAGGGGTTGACTACACTGAAATTTTCTCTCCAGTTGTGAAGTTGACCACTATCAGATTGGTGTTGGGAATTGTGGCTACTGAAGATTTGCATCTTGAGCAGATGGATGTGAAGACGGCTTTTCTTCATGGTGATTTGGAGGAGGAAATTTACATGAAGCGACCACAAGGTTTCTTGGCACGTGGCAAAGAGGAGTTTGTATGCAAACTTCGAAAAAGCTTGTATGGTTTGAAATAGGCCCCAAGGCAGTGGTGCAAGAAGTTTGATGGGTTTATGTGTAGCAACGGTTTTACAAGATGTCAAACAGATCATTGCTATTATTTCAAGAGGTTTGACAAAAGTTATATTATTTTGCTTTTATATGTTAATGATATGTTGATAGCAGGATCTAGCATTGAAGAGATAAAAAAAATTTAAGAAACTTTTGTCCAACCAATTTGAGATGAAAGATCTTGGAGTTACAAACAAAATCCTTGGTATGAGGTTTCACAGGGACAAGGCAAATGGTACTTTGAAGTTGTTACAGGCTGAGTATGTCAAGAAAGTTCTCAACAGGTTTAGCATGGATGGTACAAACCAGTGAGCACTCCATTAGCTAGCCACTTCAAACTTACCAAAGAGCAGTCTTCGAAGGCCAAAGAAGAGCAGACTTACATGGAACGTGTTCCATATGCTTCAGATAATGGTAGCATAATGTATGCTATGGTTTATACTAGACCAAACATTACACATACAGTAAGAGTAGATAGTAGGTACATGAGTAATCCAGGCAAGTAGCATTGAGAGGCAGTGAAGTGGATCCTTAGATACTTGAGTGGTACTACAGACATGGCACTTTGTTTCAGACGAACCGGCATCAGGTTACATGGTTATGTTGATGCAGACTTGGCTGGTGATATGGATAACAGAAAAAGTACTACTGGTTATGTTTACACATTGGGTGGTACAGTAGTGAGTTGAATTTCACCGTTACAGAAGATTGTGGCCCTTTCTATAACAGAGGCTAAGTATGTTGCTATTACTGAAGCTGGAAAGGAGATGACATGGTTACAGAATTTCCTAGCCGAGTTGGGTAAGACACAAGAGATGAGTATTTTGCATAGCGACAGTCAGAGTGCTATTCATCTTGCAAAAAATCCGGCTTTTCATTCTAGGATGAAACACATTCAGCTGCGATACCATTTCATTCGTTCATTTGTGGGTGATGGAGTCTTGTCACTTGAGAAGATCCAAGGTAGTAAGAATTCAACAGACATGTTGACCAAGACAGTCACCATTAACAAACTGAAGTTGTGTGCAACTTCAATTGGCCTTCAAGATTGATGAAGGAAGATCGAGTTGTTGTAGCGTTCCTCTATGTGATGAAGATGATGGAGAGCTTGTGTTAATAGGTTCCAAGTGGGAGATTGTTGGGTTGGTCAACCCTGATAAATAATGTTCACTCAACCCTACTATTCACTCAAACACTGAGTCCAATAGGGGGTTTAGGTAGTTCCGTAATTCCCATGTGCTTTCATGTAACTCTAATTCTATACTTATAAATAGATGATGGGCGCCTCTTTTAGGTCAAGAGAGAGTTGTATCTTTCTGATCATAGTGAAAACCGCAGCAGCCGTGAACGTAACCCTATTCTGGGGTGAACCACGTAAATCCTTGTGTTCTTGTGTGTGTGTGATTTCTTCTTTATTGTTATTTCGTGTCTCACCGATCTTGATTAGGAAGGGTCAATTCCTTACAATTAAGAGTCAATAATTCAATCATTATATTATAAATATATTAATAAATAAAATATAATAATTAAAATTACAAAAATACATATTTTTATTATTAATTATAAATTTGTTATTAATTCTAGATTTAAAATTTCATACTTTATTTTTGCAAGAAAACCATCGTAATAAGTTTTTAATTTTGTAAGACAAATGATAAATGATATATATTTAACAAGTTAAACAATATCAGTGCATGCCTAAATGGTTGTTGGTTGTGCTGCTCTTATACGATTTGTAGGTTCAAATTTAAGCCACGGCATTCATGGGTTGAAGCGATTTTTAGAAAAGAAGCCGGATGTTTAATGTATCCAGTTCAAATGATTTATTAATAAATGAATTATTTATTATATGATTAAAAATTTGAAAGGATGAGATATAATTTTTAAAATTATAAGAAATAATTTATATTTTAAATAAATTTTAAGGAATGTATTTGCAATATATCTAATTTTTAAATAGGAAGAACAGGAGCTATATGCGGACTTGTGGTGGGCTGAGTTTGGGTGGCCCGATGGGCTGATATGCGGGTTCTATCCTTCATTTTAGGCCTAGTTCATATATTTTAGGATTGTTGAGCCGGCCCATTCTCAGGCCTGTCGGAGCTAAAGCCAGTAGAACCCAGACATGGGCTCTAAGGTGTCTGATGAGGCTTACCCAAAAGGCCTAAAATTATATGGGCTTCAGTTGACCCAAAAGGTGTCAACGCTTGAATGTTTATGAACTTTTAGATGAATATTTTGAAATATTAAATACATATGAATTTGATTTACTGTTGTTTAGTTGATTCATTTAATCACACAATCTAAATCGCAATCATAAAAATAAATCAAGCACACATAAAAAGCTTGCTATTTTTAGGAGTAACGCAAGAGTGATCATCTTTATTTATCACATTTGGTTTGTTATGTGATGTATCAATAATGTATTATTAACATAATTATAAATGTTGAAATCTATTCAACTAATATAATTATGACAAATGAGATGGTAAATTATGTAACAAATAAGTATGGTCATTCTAGTATTACTCAATTTTTAATGTGGAAAATAAAATTAAAAAAATTACAAAACCTAGTCCAACTAACGATTCACTTAATAAAATAAAGAAACAAAATATCAATTATAATGAGTTGAAACCATCTTAAAATTTATAAAATCAATGCCTCTCGCTCAAGTTTGTAAAAATCCATTTACATAATATTTGTGAGCCGTACTTTCCCTTAGTATGGATCATCTGTCTCACTCTTTATCCTATATTTATCTCATATTATGAAGTTCTTAAAATTATTGATTAAAAAAAATATGTGATAGAAGATGATATGAGGAGTGAGATATATAGATGATCTCATGGCTTTTCACTCACTCCTATAATTAATGTTCCACCATGATATTTGGGGTTGACTTTTTTAAATTATTTTTTGTTGATTTTTTTTAATCTTTAGTGAATTTTTTTTATAAAAAAAAAATTAAAATTTTCACTTTTGAGTTTTGAATTCTACTTGAATAGACTAACTAAAAAAAAATAAAATAAAATAAAAAATATTGAAAAGAAAAAGTCCAAAAAGGACACCAAAAAAATGGCCAAAAATTGTTGTTGTTGTTGTTTTTTTTTTTTTTTTTTTTCGGGGCTTCAATTTACACACAAGAATAGGAATGGCAACGGGGCGGGGCGGGGCCGGGGACTACTCCCCCCATCCCCGATCCCCGAAATTTATATGTTCCCCGTCCCCGTCCCCGATCCCCAACGGGGACCCATAGCCCGGCCCCATCCCCGCCCCTGATCGGGGATCGGGTTTCCCCGACCCCGAAAACCCCCCGGCCAAAAAAAAAAAAAAAACAACAACAACAACATCATCCATATTCAACAACAGCAGATCTTATATATTCATCAACAACAACAATATCATATATGTTCATCATCATCATCATATATGCGTAAATCAGATTAAATATGAAGTTTGAAAATAGATGTGTATAATGCAAACAAATTAAATTTGTGTATAATCAAACAGATCAAATATGTAGAACAACAAATATGTGTATAATGAAAACAAATTAAAAAAAATTTATGTTTGACGAACAAAAATTAAATCAGTATGTGTATAACGAACAAATTTTTTTTTTCTTTTTTAATGTTTCATTATCATCATCATCAACAACAATCATCAACTTAAAAACAAAAAAACACGGATCAAATCAGAGAGAGAGAGAGAGAGATGAGGTAGGGCGGTGGTGGTGGTGGATCTAGGTCTTGCACACACGGATCAGATCAGATCAGATCTGATCTGATCTCACGGCGGGTGGTGGTGGTGGATCTGAATCGTGTGGTTGAGCAGCTCCGACGGCTGAGAGAAAGGACGAAGTCGAAGACATCACGGTAGAGATGGATGGTGCGATCAGCGGCGAGATGAGAGATGGGAGAGATAAGAGAGAGAGAGGAGATAGTTTTAGAGCAGTGGGATGAGCGAGTGAAGAGATGAGAGAGAGGGGAGACAATTTCAGAGAGTAAGTACATAGAGGAGAACGAGAGTGAGAGAGAGAGAGAGAGAGAGATATATATATATATAAATATAATATAATATAATATAATATAACCTAAACAGCAAGCCTAAACACATATAATAATCTAATATAGATAGATATAATATAATATAGACATATATATATACATACGGGAAGTTTCGGGGAAATTGCGAGGCAGGGCAGGGCCAGGGCCGGGGAAGAGAAACTTATCACCGTCCCCAGCCCGAAATTGATCGGGGATTTAATTTTGAATACCATCCCCTTCCCCACGGGGGTATTTTTCGGGAAAAAATCATTCTAATCGGGGTCGGGGGGTCGGATCCCCGTCGGGCCGGGTTCAAATTGCCATCCCTAACAGATATGTGTATGTATTCCACATGATTATAAGAGAAGAGGTAAAACTGATCTCTAAGATGTGGCTATGGTTTTTCCCCAAAATCTGTAAATATAATACAGATTCCAGATTGTGGGAATTGGTTGGACCTCAAGATTGGACAAGTGGTGTGTCCATGTGCTTTGTATTAGATGCTCAGATGTAGAAAATTATATATATATATACAGCTCTTCATTCTATAGTTAGGTGTCATCTGCAACAAACTAAAAAATCTGGTATGTTCTTCTCTGTCTTATCCTATCTTCAATGATGTATATGATTCTGTTTTCTACCATACATTCATGCTCTTGTTTTATTCATATTTGGTTCCCTTTAAGATTTGCCTACCATGTGTTTGCCAATATGTCTAAACCATAAAAAATTTCATAATAGGGAAAAATGTAATAAATTAGCATTAACCGTAACTGGTAATTGCCATAAGAAAATTCCATTGGTTAGTAATCTAGGTATCTGCATTGATCCTTACTACTCATCACTTATTATTGGATTTTTTTTTTTTTTTTTTTGGGAGATATTCATATATTTGTTGTTGGGATGCCTGTTGTGTTTCTTTATGGTTGAGATGTTTTCATGCCTACACTGAGATTGATTGGAAATGGGCATAACCATGATTTATTGAAATCAATTATATACCCTACTATCTGATTCCTAGGCAAGTAGCAGTGTTATAGGTAGGCCATATGTTATCTTTGTGAAATTGTATAATTGAATTTGGAAGATTATTTTTCGGGATAAGTGCGTAGGGATTTATTTGATGAAAACAAGGGCAAATTGAAGTTTTAAGTAGCCGAATTGTAGGAATGGGGACTGAGAACAACAGCTGCATGTTATTTTCCCATTCTCTGATGAATGGCTTTCTTACGTCTCAAAAAAAAATTTTTTTTTTGGGTAACTCGAAAAATGGCAAGCGATGAAATCATTGCCTTTTATTGCCTGGCTTGACTATTATTGCATTAGAATTGAAAGCTAATGTGATTCAAGATTTAGTGATTCTTGGTAATCAACAAACACTATGGCGTAGTTCTGAGTGATCCTGTTGGAGTGCCATTGTGAACTATATACAGTTTTTATTGACTTTGTGAGCAGATAATTTCTTAAACCCCTTCACTAACCTTTATTCTTCAAACATCCAGGGTATAGGAGGGCTCACCACATGGGTTCTAATTCTAAATCTGTAACGCCCTAAAAATTAACCCATTATATATATCAATGACATGCATTATTTAAAGAAAACACTTCAATAATTCATTATAATATTCATCAGAGTCTTACTAAACAAAAGCATTACATGTAACATCAAATTAAATGCCCTAACGGCTTACATCTTTCCAAGCCAACACTTGGACACAAAAGTATGAGTTCTAACTCAAATATAAATAAAGCCCTAGGCTTGAGTGTTCACATGTACTAACAATGAAAAAACAAATAACTAGAAATAGTCTTCAAAATCCAAGTCCGTCCAAGCTAAGTCCTTGGAGGTAGCTTATCACCTGAACCTGAAAATGATGTTCCCATAAAGGGTGAGCCACAGCCCAGTAGAAATATACTAAACCACATATAAGCAATGAATAAAGCAATAGCATTCAACAGATGGTCAACCAAAATAATCAATTACTTCATTTTACAGTCTCACGACACTATTGCCAAAGATACGTTTTACTTTCCAATTTAATCAACATGGTTCAGAACCTGGCCAAACTTATAACAGTGAATCACATATATCATATTCACATCCTTCCAATATCAACAAACAAATGAGACTCAAGCTCAAATCAAACACTTCAAACTTCCAGATTGATACACATTTTAGTGCATGGGCCCAGTAACCCTAACCTTGAGCCCGTGTCTCAACTTCTTTTCGAACTCAAGACAACGACGTTCCTCAAACGCCACTAGCTCAGGTGCAAACCTAGATAAACTGATAAGCACACATAAAAGTGATGCTAATGGAGTCCATCCCCTATCTCCTCCCAAACAAAATCCGGTTTAGAGGTCCATCCCCTATCTTCCCCTAAACCGTGGAGTACATCCCCTATCTCCTCCCACACAAAACAATGTATGTAACCACATAACATATGCAACACACAATCAATACACATAATGTCTGTATTAATTCAACAGTCGAAATTGATGATTTAATCAATGATTAGTTTCAGTTATCCCTAATCCTCATGTAGTGTCTACAACAATCACAGCTATCCTCCACCGATAGCCCAAAACAGTTATTTCTAGACTGAAAATAAATATATCAACAATTCAATGGGTGAGTGATTTAAATTATCCAACTACACCTCTTAATCAATGAATTCCTCAATTCCATGAATTTAACCATATTCCCCCAATTTCCTTTAATTAATTATACAAATTAACTTATTAATGCCACTAGGGTTTTTTCCCAAAATTACCAAAGTATCCCCAACATATCAAAATACCAAAACTTAGAACAAAACTTATAGAATGGAGTAGGAAATCCCTACCTCGAAGAAATAGCCCCAAAAGAGAAGATGGAGATGAAGACCCAAACTTCAAAATGCTCCAAACTACCAACAACTCAGATTAAATGGAAGCCCTCGACCCACTCTATCTTTTTAATAAAGGATCTAAGGTAGAAACTCACTCTAAGTAGATCAATCCTAAGAGAGAAGGTGTGTAGAGGGAGAGAGAACTCGTACTTAGGGTTTTGGAATCTGAAAGTGGATGAAAACCTGATCTGAAACACGCTGCTGCCTATTTAAACCTGACAGGCTCGCTAGAGCGAAGACTTGGTCACTCGAGCGACCAGACACAGAAAATCTACGCTCGAGCCAAGGAGGCCTTGCTCGAGCCAACAACCCAAAAGCTCGCTCGAGCGAAAGAAAACTCGATCGAGCGAAGAACTCAAACCCTCAGGTCGCTATAAGTTTTAGTCGCCAAATGATACCCTTTTTTCCGTGACTAAAAAATTTACTCGCTCGAGCGAAGAAAATCTCGCTCGAGCCAAGAATGCAAAGCTACAGGTCCAAACCAGACGCAAACTCTCGCTTGAGCTACCAAACCCCGGCTCGAGCGAAGAACCAAAAACAACATCTCGCTCGAGCGACAAAATCCTCGCTCGAGCGAAGATCCAAAATTCTTGACAGCAACACTTGGTTTCTAAACCCAACCGACCTGAAACAAACCTGCGCAACACATCCAATAACTTCAAATAAGAAAATATGGGACGACAACAACAACAATTATACAATGACAGAATCTACGGAACCTAAGTCCGGATACAATAATCAAATGGGAAAAGACTGAGGTCGCTATAACCAAGTTACTGCTGCCAAAGCCGAGGCCATTGCTAAGGCCGAAAAAACAAGTCAACATGTCCTGCGACAAAGACTACTATCTTGATTGGATGATAGCCCTCAAAAAGATGTCTGTCCCTGAGGACTCACCCCTCCGTGATATGGGTTAGCTCAATGTCCCTTTCCCTCCCTCTCCCAATCAATATGAGGATGAGGCTGAGGAAGTAGAAGAGGCCGACGACGAGATCTGAAATCCAGGATCTGCTCACTTAGGCTAAGCTCTTGTTTTCTCGGACCTAATCATCTAGGCCGAGATCTTGTCTTCTAGGATCTGAGATCCGGGATCTGTTTACTTAGGCTGAGCTCTCGTCTCCTCGGACATACTCATTTAGGCCGAGATCTTGTCTTCTAGGATCTGGGATCTACTCACTTAGGCTGAGCTCTTGTCTTCTCGGACCTAATCATCTAGGCCGTCTTACTTTTTATTGGTTTTTTTTTTTTTTTTTTTGGGAGATATTCATATATTTGTTGTTGGGATGCCTGTTGTGTTTCTTTATGGTTGAGATGTTTTCATGCCTACACTGAGATTGATTGGAAATGGGCATAACCATGATTTATTGAAATCAATTATATACCCTACTATCTGATTCCTAGGCAAATAGCAGTGTTATAGGTAGGCCATATGTTATCTTTGTGAAATTGTATAATTGAATTTGGAAGATTATTTTTCGGGATAAGTGCGTAGGGATTTATTTGATGAAAACAAGGGCAAATTGAAGTTTTAAGTAGCTGAATTGTAGGAATGGGGACTGAGAACAACAGCTGCATGTTATTTTCTCATTCTCTGATGAATGGCTTTATTATGTCTCAAAAAAATTTTTTTTTTTTGGGTAACTCAAAAAATGGCGAGCGATGAAATCATTGCCTTTTATTGCCTGGCTTGACTATTATTGCATTAGAATTGAAAGCTAATGTGATTCAAGATTTAATGATTCTTGGTAATCAACAAACACTATGGCGTAGTTCTGAGTGATCCTGTTGGAGTGCCATTGTGAACTATATACAGTTTTTATTGACTTTGTGAGCAGATAATTTCTTAAACCACTTCACTAACCTTTATTCTTCAAACATCCAGGGTGTAGGAGGGCTCACCACATGGGTTCTAATTCTAAATCAGCTGTTGATTTCATATAAGGTTCATCAGGGGTTTATTTTTCCTAGATTTCACTTGGATGGATTGGAGCTAAGAAATTCAAAGGTGGAGCAATCAGCAGCTGAACATGCACATAAGCAACCTTTTGTCATTGGTGAGTTTAGGCACATCATAGATCTTTTTTTATTTTATTTTTGTGATAAATATCATATTAGATCATTTTAATCATTCTCTCATATTGTCTTGTTCATTGCACTACATAATGATTTTTTTGATTTGAATTTTGAAAATTGAGATGTCAGTCTATTCTCTTATATGATTTGCACCCCCTTGGTGCCTCTTTTAGCATAATCTATTTTGTTGATTTTGGAGATCTCTTTCCCACCATTGGTACACCTCTTGTCCACTCTTTCTCTCTCCATATAGACATATAGACAAACAAACACATGGGTGTGTGTATGGGACTTGATTCTTCTTGGTTTATGAATATTTGTAGTTGTTTCTTCAATAAAAATGGTTTAAATTATGGGTTTATAACAATTTTGAGTAGAACATTTGGAAAATTTGATTGAAGGTTTGTGGGTTCAGTTGTAAATTTCTATGTTGGTAGTTTTAAGATGAATTTAACTGACATAAACAGGAGAATCAAATTTGATTGCTCTATTTTTGGGTTAGCTAATAATGGAAGTACACCTCATTTTTTCATGATGGTGCTGAGGATCATCGCTAGTTTCTTTATGATTTCAAACTTGTGCTCTTTTAATTGTCCATTTGGGAATCCTAAGTTTCTGTAAGGGTTTTCTCATACTGGGATAATTCGTACTTTCTTGATTTTTTTTTTTTTGTTTTATTTCAATTAAAATACTAGAAGGAAAACTCTTTTAGAGATTAGTTTTTCTTTTTTTGGGGGGAGGGGGGGTGGCTGAAAATGATACATATTCACTTAACTCAACCTATCAAAATATTTGAATGGGTGATTAGGGGGATAGATGGAATTAATATTGTTGTTAAGAGCAACCTCTAAAAAGAAAAGAAAAGAAAAGAAAAGAAAAGAACCGGAAAGAATTGAAAGGAAAGAATAATGTATGTCATATTTCTATTGCTTGACATGATTGTTGGGGCATATATTATGTAGAGACTTCATACGACTTAGTATGTTATTACAATTTGTAAATTCTATTTTGATGATTTGGTTTGGATGATCTAGATGTTCAGCATCAGCAATGCAAAAGCTCATGTACACTCAAAGTTGCATTTCGCTAATTTGCAGAATTAACCAGGACAGTAGATTTCAGGGGGCTTTAGCATTGGTATCAGTACCAATATGCTTTCTAATTGTGTAGGAAGGCTTTGCTATCTTAATGGGCACTTTCCTGATATAGAATATGCAATACACCCTTGATATACTTGGCATTCTCTAGATGTTACCTTTTATGGGATCAGTAGCAGTGAACATCCACTATGCCTCACAATTTTTTTATCCACTTGCGTTTTTTGAACTTCCACGCAACAATTTGGCTTAGAAATGTAGTTACTTTTTGCTTGTTTAGCTAATATAGTTTTCATGTGAAGAATGGAAATGATATAAACTGAAAAATCAATGTGCACTTTATTTTTCTTTTGATGGGCTTTACTCATTTTTTATTTGAATTCATTAAATATTGAGCTTAATGTCCTTGCTATGACCATTTCCACGTATGGATTTCAAGATCAAGCTGTTAATAGTTGGTGGAAAAAGACTAAAACTTACGATTTGGGACACAGGTAATTAACATAGATGACTTGTTCTTTGGAACTATTTTGTTTATGCAATGTGAAAAATTTCTTGGATCCCAATAGTATTTCCTCCTCATACATGCAACAAATTTTTTAGTTTTTTCTTGGATGTTTTTGTTATAAACCTCCAACTCAAGGCAGGAATGTTTATTTTTTGGTACAAGTTTTCATTTTCACAGTAACCTGGCTTGTTAAGCCTTTTAAGCTATTTTTGGGCTTGAAACGAAAAAAGCCTATAAATGGTGGTTTTTCAACTTTCTTACACAATACTTCAACGAATTTTTGAATTTTACAAATTGTCCTTGAGCAATATGATAAAAAATGTGGTTAGGTAATCTAATGTTCCATAAACGATTTTTTAAGCAAATTTTTACATGTGAAACGTTTAAAGCAATTGCTAAAATAGCTACTTTCCAATACCAAAACCCTACAGCTACCTTTATGAAAAGTTGAGATAAAAATAGCTGTTGAAGTGTTTGTGCAAGTTTGACTGGTTTCGGAGTTGTGGAAGGAGAGCCCTTAAATTAGATATTGACATGTATCTATCCTTCAAAACAGAAACACAAACAAAAACAACAATTTAGAAAAGTATTTTTTTTTTCCTGGACAAGCTTTATTGAACCTATTTTATTCAAACATATATTATTCAATATTCAGATATGAGGCTATTAAATTTTTTGGTTTGCAGCTGGACAGGAGAGGTTTGGAACATTGATAAGCTCTTACTATAGAGGTGCACATGGAATTATCCTCGATAAGCTATTTACAAATGCAGAAAATTTGCATTCTAGTGTCATTTATGTGGTAGTTATATTTTTGACAGTATTTCACATGGAATAGTTCTTGATTTTTTGGGGGTAACACATGAATCCTGTTGAAAATTTCTACTCTGTCACATGCTTCTTCCTACCATTTCAATCAATTTAAATAGTTTTAATTATTGATGCGTTGTTGTCATCTTTCCTCTACCTAATGTTTAAGAAACCACTTTTGTATTTACGTTTTGTTTTAGTTTATGATGTAATAGTGATGGCCAACTAGTAATTAATAAAATGGAGACATGTTAGCAAGATGAGGTTCACAGCATCAATGGATTAGAAAACAGGTAGGTCCAATTGATCTTACGCTATTAGTGTGCACAAAATGACCTCTTTGCAAGCAGTTTCTCAAACTTGGTTTGACAATTACAATTACTAGTTCAAAATTAGTTTTTCTCAAATATTTATTTTACACATAATCTACTTGGCTTGCCAAAATCTGCCTTCATATACAAAATCTATCTTCACTTTAATACACAAAATCTACTTTCACTAACCATTTGATCCATTGATTGTTTCACTACATAAATCAAACTTTCTCTAGCTCATACATGCGAGTAACAAACAAATAAGGAAACAACTTCACTTTCATGGCATATGCAACGAATTATTTTTTTCTCTCGTTACTCATCCTTGCATTACATTTTGTTTCTACAACGTTGTATGTCGAAAGTTCTGTCACTGAATATATTGTTTTATAGTTTGCTCAGTTCCAAACAATCCTAAACCCTTGACAGTCCATTGTCAATCTATGATGATATTGGAACTCATGTCCTCACCTTTGGTGAAAATTTTCATTGGAGTTTTAGAATCAATATTTTCTATACTACTCGCTTCTTCTGTCATTTCTGGTGGGGTTCTAAGCAATTGAGTTTCGATGTGTTTTATTACTATACAACAGCCAATTATTGCAAAAGTCCTATTGGAACATATACTTGTTATTGGATAGTGAGACCTGCAATACACCCTTGATATACTTGGCATTCTCTAGATGTTACCTTTTATGGGATCAGTAGCAGTGAACATCCACTATGCCTCACAATTTTTTTATCCACTTGCGTTTTTTGAACTTCCACGCAACAATTTGGCTTAGAAATGTAGTTACTTTTTGCTTGTTTAGCTAATATAGTTTTCATGTGAAGAATGGAAATGATATAAACTGAAAAATCAATGTGCACTTTATTTTTCTTTTGATGGGCTTTACTCATTTTTTATTTTAATTCATTAAATATTGAGCTTAAAGTCCTTGCTATGACCATTTCCATGTGTGGATTTCGAGATCAAGCTGCTAACAGTTGGTGGAAAAAGACTGAAACTTACGATTTGCAGCCACATTATTATGTAGGAAAATTTTTAAAAAAAAATTACAGTGTAACAGTGATACAAAATTATCACTTACATGTAAACGTAATTAATCCCACTACAAAAATATGAAATTATTAAATTGTTTAATTATATTTGACAAGTGAAATTAGCCTTTCATGCGCCATTTTACTATTGGTTAGTGATACCGTATATCAATGATTGATATGGAATTACTATTATTTATATATTATTATATAATCTATCATAAGATATACACAATTTTTTTACATTGCTTATAATATACTAGTTATAAGTAACACTATATTTTCACTTCTAATTTTTTACAAGGTCAATTGTAAAACCAAAAATTTAAAAACTTTTATGTTAAATATTTAATATTTTGTACTTAATATTAATTTAAAAAATTATTATCTACTGTTATTGATTATAAGAAAAAAAATTAAAATTTTAATTAGTAAATACCTCTCTAAACTATTTTTCTAGCTCCACCATAGCTTATGTGAGATGAGAAAGCTGATTTTGTCATTGAAATATGTTAAATAGCTATAAATAAGTTTTACATACAAAATTGTGGAAATTGTTTGCTAAAAGTGGCGGGTGACAATGAAGTGGTCTGCACGACCATAAATACTAAAATGAATAGATTTTTTTGTTTCTTTCTTTTCTTTTTAAGTCTCTTGGATGTCTTGTCAAAATATAAGAAAAATTGTAAATTAGTAGTAGCTTTACAAAATATTTATAAATTTATGAAAAAATTTATAACTTTAATTCTTAAAATTGATGAAGTTTGCTATTGATTTGTAATTTTTTTTTAAAAACATGCACTTCAGGAAGGAGAATAATTTATTTATTTACTTGATAAGACACTACAAGAAAAATCACCTTTGGCGACTAAAAAGGTTCATTTTTAGTCGCCAAAAGTCGCCTTTTTACCTTCCCCGACTAAATTTTTTAGTCGCTGGTTTTGTCGCGAATAAACGGTCGCAGAAGGTTTTGGCGACTAAAAAGGTTTTAGTCGGCAAAAAAACAGGTCTTTAGCGACCAAAGTTTTGGTCGCCAATACTCAATTCCACTGTTTAAAATTATACATTTGGCGACTAATCTTTTAGTCGCCAATAGTTGATGGAACGCCGACTAAGTTGTTTAGTCGCCAAAACAAATACTTTTGGCGACCAATAGTTTAGTCGCCAAAGGTTGTTTGGTGGAAAAAAAAAAGAAGCTAACTTTCTGTTTTTTCTAAGATTCGAACCACCAAAATCTTTTAGTCGCCAATAGTTGATGGAACGCCGACCAAACTGTTTAGTCGCCAAAACAAATACTTTTGGCGACCAATAGTTTAGTCGCCAAAGGTTGTTTGGTGGAAAAAAGAAAAAGCTAACTTTTCTGTTTTTTCTAAGATTTGAACCACCAACCTTCTACCTTCTAAACCTTTAGCAACACACTCCTTCCACTATACCACTACAACATCACATGAATATATATGCAATATATATTATTTATATACTATATTGACCCGTATTAATATAAAACTATATATATAAATAATTATTTTTATGCAATATAATTTATGTATAAAATAAATTATTTACTAAAAAAAAATTGAAGCCACTTTTGGCTACTAAATATATTATTTAGTCACCAATAATGTAATTTTGGGCTACTAAAATATTTTTTAGTCGTTAAAAAAATAAGTTCCGGCTGAAAGTAGCATTTTTGGCGACTAAACCTGTTTTTTGTCGCCAAAAACGTCCCCTTTTGGCTACTAAACTGAACTTTAGTCGCCAATTGCCTGTTTTTAGCTACTAAATTTTTTTTAGTAGCCAAAAAGCTTCACTTTCAGCGATGAAACTGTTTTTAGTCGCCAAAACCTATACTTTTGGCTACTAAATTATTTTAGTCGCCAAAAACCGTCACTTTTGGCTACTAAAAAACCTTTCGTCGCTAAAACCCATACATTTGGTGACTAAATCTGTTTTTAGTCGCCAATAACTATACATTTGGCTACTAAACTCTTTTACTCGCCAAAAGTCTTCACTTTTGGCTACTAATTCCATTTTAGTCGCCAATTGTGCTACTTTCAGCGACGAAAATTTGGTTTTTAGTCGCCAAAACTGCTTTTCCTTGTAGTGAGAGATGCATTGAGATCAGATTATCTATTTATACTTTCTTTGTCTTTTATTCTAAATTATTTTTGTATTTATATAATTAGAATTTGAGCTCATTATGGAAAAAAAGAGAGAATATTATTTAAATAGAATTAATAAGTACAAAATTAAATTCTACATCAATTTACTGCGTTCAAAATATAATTTATTTTTAATATTTTTTATAGGAATTTTTAATTTTCTTAAAAAAAATTACAGATAAGTGGTAAACTTTGTATACATTAATAATTAAAATCATACATTTTTTCATAAATCTATCATAATTTTCTGATAGTATCATGTTCGATAATTTCCTTTTTTTTAAGGGAAAATTAATATATATGTATTTATTTATATATTTAAAAGGATAAATTACAAACACACTTCTTGAGATTTAGTTAAATTACAAATAACCCTGTGCTTCTAAAAATTACGTTATGCCCCCAAGGTTTCTAATTTCATAACACATAGGTCCTTTTATTAATAAATCATCGAGTTAATTAACAGTTTTTCATAATTTTAAAATTTTATTTCAATTAATAATTCAGATAATTTTATTATTGTATAGGTGAACAATTAGAAATTTCACTTTTTTAATTAATTCTATTAAATAAAAAATTCTGACAGGGAAGTATTTTCCAAACCATAGGAAACAATTCGTATTTTATACAAACCTTAAGGGGTGTATTTGTAATTTACCCTATTTAAAAAGAAGAAAGTTGATTTGGAAAAAGTTAGAGAATTCATAAATTAGTTACAATTAGGACCCTCTCTCCTTGGTTGATGTCGCTTTCTTCTAAGCAATGTCCCTCCCTTTGAAAAAAACTCTAACCTGTATGCAACGCCCTCTCTCTCTCTCTCTCTCTCTCCCTCCCTCCCTCTCTCTCTCTCTCCCCATCAATCTCTGTAGCTCAAACAAAACCCAAAATTCAGACACTAATTTTATCCAGAAAGGTAACCTTCTGAGCTCAAATCAAGACAAAAACAAGAAATTCTAAGTGAACAATCAGGTACCCTCTTCACTATTCCTTCTCTATGTTTTGTAATTTTTAATCCCGTCTTCCCGGGTACATTTGATTTTTGTGTAAAACCATCTTGGTTTCCATTCTTTCACATGCCCTTTGTTGTGGATCGGGGGCACACCAGGAAACACACACAAGTAATAACACAAGAGATTTAACATGGTTTGGCAAATCGCCTACGTCCACGGGCAGCAGATTCACTATATTGAGAAAAGTATTACACACTCTCTGTATTCTCTCTTTCTCACCACTCACCACTCACCACATCTATATTCTGCTCTCACCCTCTCTATATATACACACAAATGGGAGAGAGCTGGCTGGCCTTGCACATGGCCAGCTAGTTAGTCAAAGGTGGATAGTCTTCCTTTGCGGCTTGTCGGTTGGCAGCCGCAATCAAGGAACGTTGGTGTGATGCTTTCATACTGATGAGAATCACCCCTTTCACATGGGGTGATATCAACAAATCAGCCCCTCAACCCATGTGAGGTGATCTATTACACACACTGCTGTTAATCTTGTCATGCCCAAAATTCAGCATAGTCCGCATCTCCTGAAGCTAGAGATAATACATCAGAGATACAAGAGGATGAGGGAATCCTACATCCTACATCCTCAACTCAACTCACACCACTCTCTGATTTGGAGAGAGCCTCTACTCCTATCTCCCACAGATCTCTTCCACGCTTCCTGTCTCGGATGTCTTCTCCTGCTATGCTTGAACTTGCGTAACCAAGATATTCTACACCCCCTGATTGGATGTCCTGCACCCCCTGCTAGGATGCCCTTGACTATCATGCCTTTGCCCTTTCTCCATAGTGATTGATCAACACTGCTTTGCACCTGAAGGTGCTTAGTTCCGAGAGATGTTGACCAAGTCCAAACGATGTTGGAACTTGATCCCAGAAACCACTTTTGTGAGCATATCGGCCGGATTATTTGCAGTACTAATCTTTTGAAGCAGAATATCCCCTTCATTCACAATTTCTCGGATAAAATGGAAATGGACAGCAATGTGCTTGGTGCGGGAATGATGAACATGGTTCTTTGCCAAACAAATGGCACTCTGACTATCATAGTACACCTCAACGTGCTTCTGAACAATACCCAAGTCCTCAATCAACCCGTGTAGCCAAATAGCTTCCTTAAAGGCTTCCGTCACTGCCATGTACTCTGCCTCTGTAGTAGACAAAGCCACCATTGACTGAAGCGTTGACCTCCAACTCACCGACCCTTTAGCAAGCATAAATACATCTAAGTCACCAGCATAATCTGAGTCCACATATCCAACCAGATTCTGTCCAAGTCAGTTATCTTTCTCGAACTTCAATCCCAGATTGACCGTGCCATGTATGTACCTTAAGATCGATTTCACTGCCTGCCAGTGATCTTATCCTGAATCATGCATATACCTGCTTACCATACTCACAGCATGTGAGATGTCAGGCCTTGTACAAACCATAGCATACATTAATGCACCAACTGCATTTGCATATGGAACCTGTGCCATATGCTTTCGTTCTTCTTCTGTGTGCGGAGACATCGAAGCACTAAGCTTGAAATGAGGGGCCAATGGTGTACTCACAGCTTTGGTTTTCCCATTTATGCCAAATCTGTCTAACACCTTTTTTAGATACTGGGTTTGTGTCAGACAAACCGTGCCCTTCTTCCTGTCTCTCTTGAGCTCCATGCCAAGAATTTTCTTTGCTTCTCCCAAATCCTTCATTTCAAACTCTCTTGCCAACTGTGCCTTGAGTTTGTCAATCTCCACCTTGCTCGTAGATGCAATCAGCATATCATCTACATATAAGAGCAAATAGATGAAGGAACCGTCAGGAAGCTTACGGAAATATACACAATGATCAAATTGACTTCTTGTGTATTCTTTCTCTATCATGAACCGATCAAATCTTTTGTACCATCGTCTCGGGGATTGCTTCAATCCGTACAATGATTTGTTTAGCTTACAGGCCCAATTCTCTTTTCCAGCAACTTTGAAACCATCTGGCTGGGACATGTATATCTCCTCTTCAAGATCTCCATGTAAAAAGGCAGTTTTGACATCGAGTTGAGCGAGCTCGAGATCAAACTGTGCAACCAAAGCTAGCAAGATACGAATAGACAGGTGCTTTACAACAGGTGAGAATACCTCATTGTAGTCTATTCCTTCCTTCTGAGTATAGCCTTTAGCTACTAATCTAGCTTTGAATCAGATATTGTCTTTGCCTGGGATGCCTTCTTTCTTGGTGTAAACCCACTTGCACCCAATTGCTTTCTTTCCCTCTAGAAGTTGCACCAACTCCCAAGTCCGGTTCTTGTGAAGTGACCCGATCTCTTCATCCATAGCCTCCTTCCAATTAACACTTTCTGCATTCTGCACAGCTTCTTTGAAAGTGCAAGGAACATTGTCTTCAATGATTGGAAGTGCATAGGCTACCATATCGGTCATCCAATCGGGTTGCTTAGTAACCCTTTTTCCTTTCCTGATTGCAATGGGTTCTGACTGTTGTGGGGCTTCTGGATCTTCATTTTCATCTGAACTCTCTTCAGAGCTATCCACTGAGACTTTTTTAGGATGGTTGATTGTCTGAACAGTCTTTGCTGGAGTCTCAAACTCCACCTGCACTGACTTCTTCAATGCTTCCTCATTCTGTTGAGGATTTGGTTGCTTCAGCATTGTAGACTCATCAAGGGTAACGTTTCTTCTAGTGACAACTTTCTTTGATTCAGGGCACTAGAGTCTGTATCCCTTGACACCGTCACTGAAGCCCAAGAAGATGGCTTTCTTGGCTCTTGGATCCAACTTAGATTCTGTAACATGAAAATAAGCTAAACATCCGAAGATACGTAACTGATCATAATCAGTAGCTGGCACTTCTAACCATACCTCCATGGGAGTCTTGCCATCTAGTGCTGTAGTAGGTAGTCTGTTGACAAGATGACGAGCATAGTTCAATGCCTCGCCCCAAAATGCTTTGCTCAATCCTGAATGTGACAGCATACACCGGACTTTCTCCACCAAAGTGCGGTTCATGCGTTCTGCAACTCCATTTTGCTTTGGTGTTCCAGGAACTGTGAAATGTCTCACTATCCCTGCATTCTGGCAAACCTCTAAGAAAGAATCTGATGTGTATTCTCCACCATTGTCAGATCTGAGCTTCTTGATCTTTCTGCCTGTCTGGGTCTCAATCATCTTCTTCCACATCAGAAAGATGTCTAAGACTTCATCTTTGTGCTTCATTGTGTAAATCCAAACTCTTCTTGAGAAATCATGAATGAACGGCACAAAATAGTGTTTACCTCCCAACGAAGTATTCTTGGAAGGACCCCATGCGTCGGTGTGAACGTAGTCTAGAATCCCTTTGGTACGATGAATAGCAGTACCAAACTTGATTATTGTTTGCTTGCCCAGTACACAATGCTCGCAGAACTCAAGCTTCCTTGTTTTGGCGCCTTTCAACAGGCCTTGCTTTACCAATCCTTGTAAAGCCTTCTCACCGACATGCCCTAGGCGCATGTGCCAAAGTCTGGAAGTGTCTGATGCATCATCTTCTGAGCTGGTGGAGACAGCCACTCTCTCTGTGACTGTATAGCCGTCTAGGAAATATAAATTTCCCTGTCGAGTACCCTTCATTGCAACAAATGCTCCTTGAACAACTTTGAGGACTCCACCTTCCATAGTTACTCTGTAACCTTTGGAGTCTAAAACTCCCACTGAGATGAGATTCTTTGTTAGATCTGGTACATACTGAACATCTTCAAGAATTCTTATTGTTCCATCATGTATCTTCAGTCGAATTGTTCTAATCCCCTTTGTCTGGCAAGCTTGGTCGTTGCCCATCAGCACAACTCCTCCATCAAACTCTCGTAAGCTTGAGAACCACTGCTTGTTAGGACACATATGGTAGGAACATCCGGAATCTATAATCCATTCATCAGACTGGCGAAACTATGAAGGCTGCTCCTTCACCATTATCTCCATCTCGTGCAACGTTCACCTTTTCTTCTTTCTTGTCTTTATTGGGACAATCTTTTGCCCAATGCCCCTTCTGGCGACAAGCAGCATACTCGTCTTTTGCAAGACGTCTTCTATCTGATGATTTCCCTCTGGATTTTGAGCGAGACTTTCCTCGCCCTGCATATCTTCTGTTATTTGTTCTTCCTCTGACTGTCAATGCCTCGGATGCTGAGTCCCTGTTTGCAGACTTATCTTTCCTTCTGAACTCATTGTTTACCAAGGCATTTGCAACATCAACATACTTGATCTTTTCTTTACCGTACAATAAAGTGGTAGTGAGATGATCGTATGAGTCAGGCAAGGAATTCAACAATAACAGTGCTTTATCTTCATCACCAATGTCATAATCCAAAATTTTCAAATCTCTAAGAATTTTGTTGAAGTTGTTTAGGTGTTCGTTCATCGAAATACCTTTCTTATAGTCAAAACGAAACAACCTCTTCTTCAAGTAGAGCCGGTTCTCAATACTCTTTGTCATGAACTTATCTTCCAGCGCCTTCCAAAGCTCCTTCACAATATCATATTCTATGAAGGCATACTTCTCCTCTTTTGCAAGGCAAAGTCAGATGGAACTGCAGGCCAAGAGATTTACCTTCTCCCATTCTATCCCGTCCAGGTCATCTGGTTTGTCTCCCAGAGTGAAGTGCAGGTTCATCTGGACAAGCATATCTTTAACTTCGCATCTCCACATGCCGAAGTTGCTGCTTCCATCAAACTTTTCTACCTCGAACTTAGCATGGGACACCGGGGTCCAATGCCTAGAGTGGCTTGTACTCGTTGGATTACTTACAGACTCGGTTCATCTGGTCTCGGTTGCCCTGGTCTTAGTAGATTCTGCCATTAAACTATTTTTTTTTAAAAAAAAACTTCGATTCAAAAAACTGACCATACGGATGTGTCTGGAATACTCTAAATAGTTGGAAAACACTATTGGATCGTCAAAAGCGGACTCTGAATGACTTAGATCTGGCCAAAACAGTTTGGACGGTTCAGATCTGCAGAATCTGGTGCGTCTGAGAAGCACCGAATAATTACTCCGGCACGGCGCGGTTAACGGCGGCTTGGCAGCTCGGTCAACGCGGCTTAGTCAACGACTCTGCGATGATGTGGCTGACATGTGGCCTGTCTCTCTGACACGTGTCAATGACGTGGTGAAATGACGTGCCGCTAACGCGGTGCTTGCGTGGCGCTGACACGGTGCCACGTGTCTCGTCTTCTTCCTTCTGCCACGCGTGTGGCGCGTGCACACGACTGGGCCGACGGGCGGTGGACTGCAAGGCGCGTGGAGGCGCGTGCAGAGAGTGGGCCTCACGCACAAACTTCATGAGGCGCATGAGGACGCGTGGCTACTCTTCTGGGGCTGTGCTTTGCTTAGTTGGACTCCTCTCGTCGAGATCTTACTCCTGGTATGCTCAAAATTTGATTTCGAGCACTTCGAAATCTAGGCACTTTCGAAAAAAAATCGATTTTTCACTACCCGAGCTCTGATACCAATTGTTGTGGATCGGGGGCACACTAGAAAGCACACACAAGTAATAACACAAGAGATTTAACGTGGTTCGGCAAGTCGCCTACGTCCATGGGCAGGGGATTCACTATATTGAGAAAAGTATTACACACTCTCTGTATTCTCTCTTCGTAATCTCTCTTAAGCTCACCACTCACTACTCACTGTAATCTCTCTGCTCTCTCTACCTCTATTTATACATGAGAAGTGAGGGAGCTGGCTGGCCTTGCACATGGCCAGCTGTTGTTCAACGAAGGTGGATTGTCAACCATGGCGGCTTGTCGGTTGGCAGCCGCAATGGAGGAATGCTATGGGATGCTTTCAGATTGAAGAGCATCACCCCTTTCACATGGGGTGATATAACACCCTTTTCTTTTTTGTTGAAGAAATCTCTTGATTCAATTTTGTGGGTGCATTCATTTTTTTTTTTTAAGGGGTTGATTTGGATAAAAATGTGCTTTTTTAATTCATTGGTTCATTGATTATCCTCAATTTTTTGCACAGTTGAATTTGTGAGTTTGTCAATGGAATACTACCTGAAATTGGCGAATGTTTGATCAATGTGGGATTGTAGTCAATTACAAAGTTTGTGTTTTTGTAATGGTGTGTGATACTGATGGACATCCAAGATAGCCCAGCCCACGGTCTGGGTAATACTGGACTAGGACTAACAACATAATGGGCATCAAAGAGGGTTCGACCCACGACTCAGGACCCAGCCCCCAAACTAGATATTAAAGCCCGGTAACCTTGAGAAACCAATGATGGACCAAGACCAATAGCATTCAAATACCTGTCAGGTAGGGAATCAGCCATGTGGATAGACAAAGATCCTACAAAGTTATTGCACCCACACATCAGTCGTTAATAAGGCTCTCGTAGCATTAAATGTGACAACCCCTTCATGTCGGAGGATACAGATTCACCATGAATGATGCAAGCTAGAATATAGACTTTCGGCCAACAAGACAGTTTGGAATGAATAAGGAAATGATGAGCAAAGGATATAAGGAAGCTTTCGAGATATGTTAAAAGTTAATTTCTTCTTCTGTCTCCTCTATTTATCAACAATCAATCCCCCTTAACCAAACTTGGTCGTCAGAGAGTTTGTCGGGGGATCCCTTCCTCCTCTGGACCTTTCTGCAGGCTCGTCTGGGAAACACCGAGGTCAGCAGACCTGTTGGAAGCGTGGATCAGTCTGGCCTATCCTCCGTTGGAACCGCAGCATCATTAGTTGGCACCGTCTATGGGATCCTTTCTTTGCAAAGACAATTGTGTTCACTGTCACCGGAAGGAACCCAGTTATCACCCACCTCTTACTTCAGGGTGGATGGTCACGACCAGGTCCATGGCTTCCCAACACAATGCTAGTAACTTTGAAACTGAGTCCTCTAATCCAAACAACCCACCTCCATATTTT
The DNA here is from genome assembly GCF_004153795.1 of Camellia sinensis. Taxonomy (NCBI): domain Eukaryota; kingdom Viridiplantae; phylum Streptophyta; class Magnoliopsida; order Ericales; family Theaceae; genus Camellia; species Camellia sinensis. Next base: position 669,099 of record NW_021025823.1, on the reverse strand, counting down.
GCCGAACTCACCAACAGCATCAACTATTTAACCGAGCAAAACTAGGCCTTGATCAATGCCTTGTTCCAACAGGATCTCCCCGTTCCTCCTCCACCATCACCAGACATCACTACAATCTGGGAACAAACTCCAAGCCACCCACTCCAACCACATGTTCCTCGAGGACCTCTTTTCCTGCCTTTCATCCCACGAGCTCACTTGCCAAACTCGGAGGGTCTACGACCCCTGCCTCAAGAACCTCTCCTCCCACCTCAGGGTTCGCATCCCTCACACTGCCCTCCCGTCCCCGAAGATGAGGCTAGCAGCGTTCAACCCCTATTCCCCTTCGGCGGTGACAATGTCCCAATTTGAGACGCGAAACTGCGAGCCATGAAGCTCCAACTTTAGGGGGTCAGGCAGAACAAACCTTCCACAACAACCAACTCCTTTTTTCCCGCATCCATCAGGAATAAACCCTTACCCTCCAAGTTCAAGATGCTGCTGATTGACACCTTCGACAGCACAACCGATCCGGTCGACCATCTAGAAGCTTTCAGGACCCTCGTGATCCTTCATTCTTTCCTTGACGAAATCATGTGTCATGCTTTTCCCATAACGCTCAAGGGGTTGGCGCGACTATGATTTAGTCAATTACCATCGGACTCTGTCACCACTTTCCAGCAGCTAAGTGACTCATTCTTGAGCCATTTCATCGGCGCTCAGGGTCAGTGATGACCAGCGACCCAGCTGTTGAACATTCGGCAAACTGACGGGGAATCGTTGCGCAGTTTTGTCACTCGCTTTAATTCAGAAGCCCTCCAGGTTGAAGAGAATGATGATAAGGTCATCTTAACAGCCTTCATGGCCTGTCTATGCCCATCGGATTTCCTTTTCTCCTTCTCCAAAAACCCTTTGGTGACCATGGCCATCCTTCTTACCAAAGCCCGGAAATATATGAACGCTGAAGACTCTTTAGCAGCCCGCTAAGACTCCACACCTAAACCCTCACAACCCAAAGACAAGAGAAAAGAGTCAGAACCCAGACATCCCCAATACACTCATTCTGACTGACCTCTACTCTCCGACTGAGCTGTTTCTCCTCGACTGCCCGGCTGCTTTGAGCGGTACACCCCTCTCAACACGCCCATAGAGCATGTCCTAAACCAAATCTAGCAGGATTATAACTAGAAATGGCCCTAACCTTCCAAGTTTCCTTCTAATCGACGGGATCAGTCCAAATACTGTCACTTCAACCGTGACCATGGCCATAACACGGATGAATGCATCAACCTTAAGGATCAACTCAAGGACCTGGTCCGTCAGGGATGCTTGACTCGTTTCACTACGTCCCAACCTCACCAAAGGGCCAGAATCGACCCTCCAAAGCGAAACGACAGACGCACCCCACCACGATCAGATGATCGGCCGACCAGCCTCAGTAGGAGGGTGACAAGGCCCAACACTAACCTCGAGCTCCAAGAGCCCCCGCTCCCCTAGCTGGTGAAATAAAGGTCATTGCAAGTGGACTTGTGTGTGGCGGACCGTCATGGATGGCACAGCGAGCTGAGCTCTGATGAATCAGGTAGGGATCGGACAAGGAAGTAACGCTGGTCGACTGACCCCCTAAGCAACCCAAGCAATGGTCGGAACCGATTACCTTCACAGATGCAGATTGTGAAAACATTCGATACCCCCACGATGACCCACTTGTCATCTCCTCTTTCCTTTCCAATTACAAGGTTCAATGTGTGCTCATCGATAATGGCAGCTCCTCAGATGTTATCTTCCTCAATGCTTTCAAGTAGCTCTAGATTGGTGAAGAAAAGTTATCGCCCCTGCAAACACCTTTAGTTGGCTTCATTGGGGACTGGGTAATTTCTATAAGGTCCATTGACCTACCAATCACTATCGATGAGTACCCAAGGCAAAATACGAAGATTCTTACCTTTCTGGTTGTCAATTGCCCCTCCGCTTACAACGTTATCCTTGGACACACAGCATTCAATGCTTTCCAAGCTGTGACGTCCACTTATCACCTGACACTCAAATTTCTGACCAATCATGGGGTCGGCACCGTAAGGGGCGAACAAACTGTGGCTAGAGAATGCTACTTCGCTTTGTTAAAAGAAGTAAAAATAAAAGAAGCTATGATCATAGAAGGTCTTGATGTCAGGGATGAGAAAGAACTAATCAGGGGGGAACCAGTGGAAGAGTTAATCGAAGTGTCCATCAACTCTGACGATCCAACAAAGACGACTAAGATTGGTAGCCAGCTGCCTTCTTAGGCCAAGGCCAGCCTCACGGCGCTCTTAGTTGAGCACAACGATGTCTTTGCTTAGACTCATTCAGACATGCCAGGCACCGACCCTGCTTTTATCACTTATCGCCTCAATATTGAGCCTCAGTTCCGACCGTTCCGCCAAAAGCAACGTATTTTTCATCTAGAGCGCAACAACCTTATCGCCACTGAGGTGGACAAGCTGTTGAAAGCACAGTTCATCAGAAATGTAGACTATCCCAGATGGTTGTCTAACGTAGTGCCGACTGTGCATCAACTACTCTGACCTCAATCGAGCCTGCCCCAAAGATAGTTACCCACTTCTTAGAATTGATCTATTGGTCGACGCGACTACGGGACATCAGACGCTTAGCTTCATGGATGTTTTCTTCAGCTATAATCAGATCTTAATGCATGCAGCTGACTAGAAGCACACCTCTTTCATTACTGACAAGGGGACTTATCACTACTGCGTGATGTCATTCAGTTTGAAGAATGCGGGGCCATTTACTAATGCCTGGTCAATGCCATTTTCAAAAACCAAATAGGTCGGAATATGGAGGTTTATGTTGATGACATGCTCATCAAGAGAAAACTCTTCTCCGATCACTTGGCGGACCTAGGACAGAATTTCCAGACCTTGCGCAAATACCAAATGAAGCTGAATCCAAAAAAGTGCACCTTCGGCGTCAGATCTGGTAAATTTTTGGGGTTTATGGTCAGCCACCGAAGTATTGAGGCCAACCCAGAAAAGATCAAGGCACTAATAGAAATGTAATCTCCCCGAATGGTGAAGGAGATCCAATGGCTCACAGGCAGAGTCGCCGCCCTCCACCGCTTCATTTCCCAAGCAACTAATAGACGCTTTCCATTCTTCAAAGTTCTCCGATAGGCCTTCGAATGGAGTACTGAGTTTTAGGAGGCCTTCCAACAACTAAAACAGTGCCTAGCCAATCCCTCTCTCATCTCTCAAGCATTGTCAGGAGAGACCCTTTTTTTTTGTGGTCTTTGTATAAAGGTTTAGGTTGTATTGATAAAAAGTTGTACAGTATTAATGAAATGATAAAACTTAGCTTTTGTTATAAATTGTCGCTTTGTTGGTTTTGCCTTTGAATTTGCCAGTCATGAATTATTTTTGATGTTGAGTTGAATATCGCACTTGCAAGTGTGGCTGAGCATGAGACTTAGGCTTGGTTGAATGCTTCAAGCTCAAGCTGGCTGAGGCTTATGGTGCTTGGCCTGTCTGAGGCTTATGTGTCTCAATCTAGCTGAGCTCTTCAAGCTCAGTCTAGTTGAGGCTTAAGGTACTCAGTCTGTCTGAGGCTTATGTAACTCAGTTTCACTGAGCTCTTCTGGCTTAGTCTAGCTAAGGCTTATGGTGCTCAATCTGGATAAGGCTTATGTAACTCAATCTGGCTGAGCTTTTTTGGCTCAGTCTGGCTGAGGCTTATGGTGCTCAGTTTGGTTAAGGCTTATGTAACTCAGTCTGGCTAAGCTCTTCTGACTCAGTCTAGCTGAGGATTATGGTGTTGAGTCTGGCTGAGGCTTATGTAACTCGGTCTGGCTGCGCTCGCAAAAATAATGGCAAGTGGCGACTGTGCGTCAACTACTCTGACCTCAATCGAGCCTACCCCAAAGATAGCTACCCACTTCCTAGAATAGATCTATTGGTCAAAATGACTACAGAACATCAGATGCTTAGCTTCATGGATGCTTTCTCCGGCTATAATCAGATCTTAATGCATGCAATTGACCAAGAGCACACCTTTTTCTTTACTAACAGGGGGACTTATCACTACCACGTGATGCCATTCAGTTTGAAGAATACGGAGGCCACTTACCAACGCTTGGTCAATGCCATTTTCAAAAACCAAATAGGTCGGAATATGGAGGTTTATGTCGATGACATGCTCGTCAAGAGCAAACTCTCCTCTGATCACTTAGCGGACCTACGAGAGACTTTCTAAACCTTACGCAAGTACCAAATGAAGCTAAATATGGAAAAGCAAAAGTGCGCCTTCAGCGTCAGATCTGATAAATTTTTGGGGTTCATGGTCAGCCACCAAGGTATTAAGGCCAACCCAGAAAAGATTAAGGCACTGATAGAAATGCAGTCTCCCCGGAACGATGAAGTAGGTCTAATGGTTCACAGGTAGAGTCGCCGCACTCAATTGCTTCATTTCCTGAGCAACTGACAAATGCCTTCTACTCTTCAAAGTCCTTCGACAGGCCTCCAAATGGAACACTGAGTCTGAGGAGGCCTTCCAACAACTAAAACAATGCCTGGCCAATCCCTCTCTCCTCTCTCAAGGATTGTTAGGAGAGACCCTTTTCCTTTACTTAGCTGTCTCCACCACGGCGGTCAGTGTTACTCTCATCAGGGAAGACGACTCAGTCCAGCACCCAGTTTACTACATCAGTCGTGCACTCCGGGGGGCAGAACAAAACTACCTGTTATTAGAGAAGACGGCTTCGGCTCTGGTTATCGCCTCCAGACACTTGTGATCCTATTTCCAGGCACACCCAATTGTGGTCTTCACTGACCAACCGTTAAGGAAAATTATGCAACAATCGAAGTCATCAGGCAGAATCATGCAATGGTCTGTCGAATTGAGTCAATACGAGATCTCTTACTGACCTTAGACAGCCATTAAAGGCAAAGCCATTACCGACTTCATCTTGGAATTCACCAACCTTACCCCGCACATACCCCTTCCATGGCCACAAGCCATTCCTGAGACAACCGATCCCTATTTTTGGACTCTTAACATTGACGGGTCATCCTGTAAAGAGGGTAACAGAACTGGTTTAATCCTCATTACCCTAGAGGGCAAATACTTCAAGTGTGCTCTCCATTTTATATTTGACACAAGTAATAACGAGGCTGAGTATAAGGCCCTCATAGCAGGTCTTCGACTGACTAAGGACATTAGGGTCGACCACATCTACGTGTTCAGTGATTCCCAATTGGTTGTCAGATAGATAATTGGGGAGTTTCGAAGGAAAAAATGATGCGAGCCTACAGGGACATCAGTCTTTCTCTCATCGACCTTTTTAGTAGTTTCTAGATCCAGCATATCCCCAGGTCAAACAATTCTCAGACGGATGAAATGGCTCAATTAGCTTCGGCCAACTAGTTGGATCTCAATCATGGCATTCGAGTAGAATACCCGACTGCTCCCGCCGTTTTGTTAGATCCACAAGAGGTGTAATTCCTCCAAAACCAGCCTATCCCATGGGCCCAAGACATTATCTCGTTCTTAGAAAATGGGGTGTTACCAGACGCCAAACAAGAGGCCGATAAAGTCAGGGCACAATCATCTCATTAAGTCATCATCGCGGCCTGCTATACAAATGGGGATTCTCACGCCCATAGCTCAAGTGTCTCAGTCCTGCTCAAGCGAACTATGTGATGAGAGAAATATACGAGGGCATTTGTGGCAACCATTCAGACGGATGGTCTCTGGTCCATAAAATTCTTCGCACATGCTACTTCTTGCCCACAATCAATCAAGACGCAATTGACTTTGTGCTTAAGTGTGATAAATGCCAGTGCTTTGCCAACATCCCTCATGCACCGCCAGCGGAACTGATCACACTCAACAATCCATACTCCTTTGCCAAGTGGGGCCTCAACTTAATCGATCCCTTACCCACTGGCAGGGGCCAAGTCAAATTCGCTGTGGTTGTCATTGATTACTTCACCAAATGGGTGGAAGCATAACCTCTTGCTACAATCACTGAACAAAACACCACCAAGTTCATCTGGCAATCAATCGTGTGCTGATTCAGAATTCCCTAGGCCATCGTCTCAGATAATGGAAAACAATTCGACAGCGCCAAATTCAAGAAATTCTTTAAAGAGCTCTACATCAGACCATGTTTTTCCTTTTTAGGCCATCTCCAAGCAAATGGGCAAGTCGAAGTCACCAATTGCACCCTGTTAAAGATCATCAAAACTAAATTGGAAGTCGCCAAAGGACTCTAGGCTGAGGAATTACCGAACGTACTTTGGGTCTATCTAATGACAGCTCGCACCCCCATAGGAGAGACCCTTTTCCACATGACATACGGCGCCAAGACGGTCATCCCAATGAAAATCGGTCTGCCGACTCCTTGGGTGCTACATCTGAACCCAGAACTAAATAAAGAGCTGCGACGGGCCGAATTGGAGCTAATTGAAGAGCTCCGAGAGTCAGCTGTTGTTAGGCTGGCATCATTCCAACAGAGAATGAGAACACATTATAACCGTAGAGTCAGATCCTGAGAATTCGCAATAGGCGAGCTAGTCTTATGCGAAGCCACTTTCGCCACCAAAAACCCAACCAAAAGAAAACTAGCAGCTAAGTGGGAAGGACTTTATATCATCATAGCTAGACCCCGTTCGAGCACTTACCGTCTCCAAGACATGACGGGTAGAGACCTCTCTCATCCATGGAATACAGAGCACTTAAAAGCCCTATTATCAATAAAACGATTTCTGCTGCTTTTTGTATGGTTCAACCTGTTGTATGGTCCACTTTGCTATTCAGAACACTTGTTCATTTTTGCTTTTGCCATACAATGTGTAAATCTATGATTGTAGGACTATGCTTTAATGACAAACATTTTCAACCCACATTTTTGGTGTTGTACCTCTCTTCTTGAAGAGCTCAGCCAGACCGAGTTACATAAGCCTTAACTAGACTGAGCACCATGGGCCTCAGCCAGACTAAGCCAGAAGAGCTTAGCCAGACTGAGTTACATAAGCCTCAGACAGACTGAACACCATAAGCCTTAGCCAGACTAAGCTTGAAGAGCTCAGCCAAATTGAGATACATAAGCCTCAGCCAGCGTGAGCCTGAAGCGTTCGACTAAGCCTAAGTCTCACAGTCAGCCACACTTGCACGTGCGACATTCAACTCAACATCAAAAATAATTCATGACTGGCAAATTCAAAGGCAAAACAAACAAAGCGACAATTTATAACAAAAGCTAAGTTTTATCATTTCATTAATACAAAGACCACACACACACACACACATAAAAAAAAAAAAAAAAAAAACAACAACAACAACAAAACAAAATAGCAACATAATGCAATCCACCCCAGCCCAGGCCAAGTCTTCAATCTCCTTCTCCTCCATCCCCTTCACTAGATGCCAAGTCTTCCTCATTCATCCCTTCATCCAGTGAGGTCTAGGCGATGTCCTCCTCTCCTGGCTTTACCAGGTTAAAGTCCACGTCTGGGAACGGCTCATGCCTCCTGTACTTGAAGCTTGTCCAGCCGCTATCCCAGTATTGGGTCATCTCATGTTTGTAGTAGTTTGACTGCTGAAAACTCTGGATTATTTCTTCTTCAATCCGTCCAACAACAGCCACCTCTGACGGCCCAGCACCACCTTCTCCCTCTCTGGCCAAGCCCCTCACCACAGTTGCGTCAATGGCCATTTGGAACTCAGGTGATGACTTAAATTGTTCCACCACCGCGATGCATAGGTCTGGATAAGCAGCCCTCTCAGGCGCCATCATCCTGGCTAACTCCATAGTCTTGGCTTTTTCTTCTCCCAAGGCCCTCTCCAACTCAGCGACATATGCATCTGCCTTTTCCTTGTCTTTCAAGGCCTGATCACGTAGCTCTTCATTATATATGAGGGCGTCTTCCAATCTCTCTTTGGCGGTGTTGCAGGATTCTTGGACCTCACCCATCTTCTTCTACTCGTTCACTAGCTCAAACTCTGGTGATACCATCTTGTGGTGCACCACTTCAAGTTCAGACTTGGCGACTGACAACTCGGAGGTGACGTTAGCCTGGCCTACCTTGGCGTGCTCAGTCAAGTAACTCTGCACCACTACCAATACCTCCATCGTTTTCACCCTCTGAGCATAAGCTAAGCCTTTCGCGTAGGCACTTCTCGCCGCCTTCCTCTAGCTTGTTGTTTCCGCTCTCACACTCAGCAACTGTGCTCGCGCCTCTTCTAATTGGGCCTTAAGCGGTTCTATTTCTATTATCGCCCACACTTTCTTGCCCCGTAATGTAGCCACCAGGGTCACCATTTCTATCTGTGTAGAACAGAGCCCTCTCATGAGATCTGCTTCCGTGAACTGTGACACCCCTCGCACGGCTGCATCCTTAATGCCTTTAGCACGTGGTTTACAGCGGCCCTGGCCTCACCACAGTCACCAACCGAGCTGCTAACCATGACGTGCAAATGATGAGTGGCGGTCCCCAACGACCCCAACTCCGGTCTTGGGGGCTCTTCTCTTGAGGGCACATCCTTATAGAGCAGGTCAATAGATTGGTCAACCAAACCTCCCTCCGTCTCTGCCCCAACCATAACCTCTCCTTCCTCTATTTTTGGGGGCACTTCCATTACCCCCTCTTTGGCCTTCTTTGGTAATGGTCTTTCTTCACTCCTCTCTGCCACCACCCTCCATTTCTTCTTCTTCTTCTTCTTTACTACCAACTCTATCTCCTTCTTACTCCTTTCCCTCAATGGATCCACCAGCACCCGTAGAGGCATAAATGTTGCTAAGTCCTTGTCTCCCAAGGGCTGGGGTCGTGGTTGGACAGACCTCTTTGCGACCAGCTTTGGCGCTGGACCTAAATTTTTCTCCTTATACTTGTCTGCCATGGAAAATGCTCGTGCATCCTCTACCTTCCTTCTTACCTTCACCTCCTCTAGGGCAGGATTTTCCCCGATCGGCTGAGGCCCTAAATTCAGCGCAAACAGGGCTGAAGGCTAGATAAGGTCGTCCCATTTTAGGCCTTCATTCTCTCGCCACTCCTTCACCTGTTTGACCCTCCTCTCAGTCGCAGCGTCTAACTTTGGCTCCAACGACTTAGTAAAAACCTTCCAAATTGTGTGCACTCCCATTCCGCCACTAGCTGACACAAAAAACCATTTTGACCGCTAACCCTTCACCGACGAGGGCAGTCCCGCCACAAATCCCCTTCCTGCTTTGGCTTGAAGGGTCACCCAAGTCTCTTGTTGCCCTGAAACCTTGTAGCAGGAGAAAAATTCATCCACTGTCATTTCCTCTCCTCTGGTCGCCCGTGGCCACGCGATTGCACACGCAAATAGAATTTTTCACGTGTTCGGCATTAGTTATCCTGGGGCCACCTCCAAGCGATCTAGTACGTCAACCACTAGCTGTGGAAGGGGCAGCCTCAGACCTCCCCCCCTCCCAACAGCGCTTCTTTGTACAGAGCGAACGCCATTGGCCGTGCATCAGATGTCCTCTCCTTCGCCGTGGGCACTCTCAACTCTACCTCTGCCAAAATCTGGTATCTACAACGCAGCTCCTCCAGATCCTCTACCGTTAATGTGGATTTGTAAGCCTTGGTATGCCAGTGGTCTGACGCCACTTGGCTAATCGATCGGACCACCGCTATCATTGTCCTTGGAGAGGGTTGCAGTGGCCGCTCCATAACCCTCTCTTCACGCCTCTCTACTTTATATTGCTCCGCCAGTGCCACTCCATCATTATCTCCTAACGCATCCGATGTCATCGCTAATGCTTTGTCTTGTGCCATCTCCTTCATGTTTCTGTATATCGCCTTGGTTGCGGGGGCGAGAAAATCAGCAATGTGAAAAAGGAGAGAGTCCACTGAGATGTAAGAGCTAAAGTCAGGAATGTGTTGATTCTTCGCAATAAGATAAGTAAATCGCACAAGTCCAAATGCCCAAGGTTTTCTTGTGTTTCAAGGATTGAGGTTAAATTTCGCCAGTTTGAAAATCTCACAAAAATTTTAAAATCCCCGCCTCTCCTCTTATCCACTCCTTCCACTCCGACAGTTGATTTGACATCCGTCACTACGGACTTTGATTGCTCCATGTGTACGACCACGATCCCTTCCTTCTCCACGAATTCTCTTTCCTCTCTCCCGTTTATTCACTAATTCTCTGTCCTCTATCCCGCCTATTCTACTTCACTTCACTATCTGCTTGCCTACTCCTCGAGCCCCCTGTACCATCAATTCACTTACGGCAGCCATCACGGTTGACTAGCCCGACTGTCATCTTTCACGCTCGGCTGCCTTCACAGTCGACTAGCTCGACCATCAACCTTTACGATCGACCGCCTTCACGGTCAGCCAGCTAGACTGTCATCTTTTACACTTGACCGCCTTCAGGTCGGCCAGCCCAAACATCAACCTTTTACACTCGGTTGCCTTCACGGTCGGCCAACCCGACTGTCAACCTTTACAATCGGCCGCCTTCACAGTCGTCCAGCCCGACAATCAACCTTTTACGCTCGGTCGTCTTTACGATCAGCCAGTCTGACTGTTAACCTTTACAATTGACCACCTTTACGGTCGACCAGCCCGACCATCAACCTTTCACGCTTGGCCATCTTTACAGTCGGCTAGCCCCAACTGTCATCTTTTATGCTCGGTCGCTTTTACGGTTGACCAACCCGACCATCACCCTGTATGATCGGCCGCCTTCATAGTCGACCAATCCCACTATCACCTTTCACGCTTGGCTGCCTCCACGGTCTTTCGCACTCCGCCCCTTTCAAGGTCGGCCATCTTAGAGTTCGGTCAGCCTTTTCTCACCACTCTACCAGTCATGCCTTCTTCCCAACCCTTCGCGACTCCTGGCACCTTCTTTATTTCCTTTGTTGGACTAAAGCTGCACTTAGAAATAGGGGACTACTAATACTGATGGGTATCCAAGAGAGCCCAACCCATGGTCTGGGTAATACTGGACCAGGACTAACAACATAATGGGCATCCAAAAGGGTCCGGCCCATGACTCAGGACCTAGCCCATGGACTAGTTATTAAAGCCCAACAACCTTGAGAAACCAATGATGGACTAGGACCAATAGCATTCAAACACCTGTCGAGCAGGGAATCGGCCATGTAAGCAGACAAAGATCTTGCAAAGTAATTGCACCCACACATCAGTCATTAATGAGGCTCTCGTAGCATTAAATGCGACAACCCCTTCATGTCAGAGGATATAGACTCACTATGAACGATGCAAGCTAGAATATAGACTTTTGGCCAACAAGAGAGTCTGGAATAGATAGGAAATAATGAGCAAAGGATATAAGGAAACTTTCGAGACACGTTAAAGGTTAAGTTCTTCTTCAGTCTCTTCTATGTATCAATAATCAATCCCCCCCTAACCTAACTTGGTCGTCGGAGAGTCCGTCAGGGGATCCCTTCCTTCTTTGGACCTTTTTGCAGGCTCGTCTGGGAAACACTAAGGTCAGCAGGCCTGTTGGAAGCGTGGATCAGTCTAGCCCATCCTCCGTTGGAACCGCAACATCATCAGTGTGAAATCATGAAAGGGCATGGAAACATTTTTGTGTAAATTTATTGGACTTGTGAAAGATATTTGTTGTCAAGGATCAATTCTAAATGCCTATAATTTTTAGGTAAATTTTACATGCGGTCCATCGTAGAAGTTGAAAGATAAACGACTGAGGAAGCCAATTACACTGTATTTTGGGTTGAATTTGTACATAGCATGAGCTTTATGTGTCCTTTTCTTTGACATTTGAAGAGGCACTTGCACAAGAAGTGGTGAATTTTGGTGAAGCATTCAAAAATAAAGCTAAAATACCCAGAAAAGATATTGGATCATTTTAGACCATGAAAGGTGAAATGTTCATAAAGAGTTGAAAGATCTTTTTATTTTGTTTAAGACCATGACAAGTGAGATTCCCAGTACTTCAGGCCGACAATTCAAAAATGATTTGGCCAAGGTTGTGCCAATTGATGAACTTTGTGCAAGTCAAGGTTTACATAATATTTCTTTACAAACGGGTGAGGAATTTTTGCGGAGTTTCTTCGGGATCGTGCCACACCAAGAACAATACCCCTGATGACTGATATGGATCAGCGCCAACCGAAGAGAGTGGGGTTTAACTTTATTCAGAATAATCAAATGGTTTATGAGGATCTCACTGGAATTCTTGGGATAAGAAGAAGAGATTCTGAAAGTGGGACATATGATTCGGATATCAATTCTGGGGAAGTATATGCAACCGAAGAAGAGCAAAAGGGTTATTCGAATATGGGAAGCAGGTATTATAGGGACTATAGTGCCGATGGTCAACAACTGGATGAGTTTTCTGATGAGGTTAATTTTAATCTTGGCCTATCTTTCCATGTATCAGAGTCCCCTCATTCGTATCAACCTTTTGGTTGTGGCTCGGGAGTTTCAAATGGTTCTTTTCCTGGAAAGATTAAATTCCTCTATAGTTTTAGGGGAAGAATATTACCAAGGCCACGTGATGGGAAGCTTAGATATGTCAGAGGAGAGACACGGATTATATCCACCAAGAAAAACCTAACTTATAGCGAACTTGTGAGGAAAACATTTGCAATTTGCATTTGAAAGGTGAAATGTTCATAAAGAGTTGAAAGATCTTTTTATTTTGTTTGAGACCATGACAAGTGAGGTTCCCGGTACTTCAGGCCGACAGTTCAAAAATGATTTGGCCAAGGTTGTGCCGATTGATGAACTTTATGCAGGTCACGGTTTACATAATATTTCTGTACAGACGGGTGAGGAATTTTCCGCAGAGTTTCTTCGGGATCGTGCCACACCAAGAAGAGTACCCCTCATGACTGATATGGATCAGCGTCAACCAAAGAGAGTGGGGTTTAACTTTGTTCAGAATAATCAAATGGTTTATGAGGATCTCACTGGAATTCTTGGGATAAGAAGAAGAGATTCTGAAAGTGGGACATATGATTCAGATATCAATTCTGGGGAAGTATATGCAACCGAAGAAGAGCAAAAGGGTTATTCGAATATGGGAAGGAGGTATTATAGGGACTATAATGCCGATGGTCAACAACTGGATGAGTTTTCTGATGAGGTTAATTTTAATCTTGACCTATCTTTCCATGCATCAGAGTCCCCTCATTCGTATCAACCTTTTGGTTATGGCTCGGGAGTTTTAGATGGTTCTTTTCTTGGAAAGATTAAATTCCTCTATAGTTTTAGGGGAAGAATATTACCAAGGCCACGTGATGGGAAGCTTAGATACGTCAAAGGAGAGACATGGATTATATCCACCAAGAAAAACCTAACTTATAGCGAACTTGTGAGGAAAACTTCTGCAATTTGCATTCAACCTTATTCGATCAAGTACCAACTCCCCGGTGAGGACCTTGATGCACTTATATCACTGCAGGAAATTAGAGTTTTAGCGGCGTTTCAAAAACACCGCCAAAAGCCTCAAAAATGCCACCAAATGTTACAACGACGTTTAATATTTTCATCACTGATACGGCCGCCGCAATAGCTTTGCAACGTTTGAAAAACGTCACTAAAAATATTTGACGGCGTTTTTGAAAACGCCGCAAAATCTTTGACATTGTTGGAACTTCCGTTAGTAACAGATGACGTCACAATGACGTCATTTAGTGGCGTTTTTACCAAAAATGCCATTTATTTATTTATTTATTTATTTTGGGTGTGTGTTATCATATAAAACTGAAAAAACAGACCAACTCAGTTCCCATCAGTTGCTTTTGCAACAACACATACCAATGAAGCAAAGATGACATACTATTCAATCCAATGTACCAATAAAAATTAACAGCTTTAAGCATCAATACAAATTAACAACTAGTAGCAAATCTAACAACAATACACAATACTCTAAATAGCAATTCACTACATCAAGCAGTTCCAAAAGCTGTTTCTCACAACTGGTCACATCAACCCAAACTTCCACCTGAGTTGTCGGCTTGTCTCCAAGGTGTTCAGAATTTGCAAGTGTATGCCGATTAGCACCAATATTGACATCTAAGATTTCATTTCACTGCATCACATTGATTAATCAAATGCACAGAAATCTCCAGCTTAAAATCTTACTATATGTTAACCCCAAAAATAATGAAATCACAGATTTCAACAATGTATTTCATAATTATAAATTACATTAAGTGAAATGTTACTCCATGTCTTTTGATTCTAAATATGATGTAGAACATGCGGTGTCAGTTAGTTTAGGCATCCAGTCAAAGTTGAAAATTTGGGCCAGAACCACCCATGTTCGATCTAAAACAGCCCAACAACAAAAATTCACTGCTTCACCGCGACCTAAGCCACCAAAGTCTCTCATTTTGGCTCTCAAATTCACATTTGTTCCCCTTTCTATAAAGTTTTAATTTAGTTATGACTTAATTTAGGAGTTTTCATTTTTTTTTTTGACACTTTTCTTATACTTTATAGTATCTCAGTTTGAATCTACTAGAAATTTGCAATTGTTGGTACTTTTGTTCATTATTCTATGTCTTGTTAGAAATAGGATTATTATTTTATATCAAGGGTTGTAAACCTTCACTGAAGTATCTCAGTTTTAATAATATTGGTCTTTCAGTGAGGCTTATTTAATGGTGGATCCTGGTCCTCAGAATAATATGCAATAAGGTGTTCCTACAATCAACATAAAACAAACACCCACAGACTATTAACATTTCAATATTACCATCCTTAAGCCAAATCGGTTCTAACATTTCAATACTGCCACAGTTGAACCAGAGACATTCTGTTTATATATTAAGACCAACATTACCTTCAGCGTGGAACTTTCAGATGATTCAGCAAGCAATGCTTGCATCAACTCTTCCTTCTCCAATGCTAACTGCAAACACAAAGTCCAGAACTCGATAATTCTAAAAGTATACTCAATAATATTACTTCAATTATTTCATCAGGAAATTAAAAATATCAAATATGAAAAAAGGAAAAATATAGATATCAGAACCTTACAAAAATGAAATAAAAAAGGTGCATCCTGCAAGAAACAAGTGAACTGAAATCTATATAAAGATGGAACACATGCTACCTTGGAAATTAATGTGTTAATGTTTCGAATCGTTTTCATTTGATCAATTGGAATATTTAAAGATGAGACTTCAAGATTGAACTGACTATTTTCAGGGAGCAAAGAGGAACTGGAGGCTTCACTTCTGAGAAAAGGTGCAGTACTGTGCATTTCCTGGTTTGAGGTGTCCGCTGTAGCATCTGCATCATCCTCATGGACTAAATTAACAATAAACACAACCAAAAGAGTGATCAAATTCATAGAATGAAAACGACTGTTAAAGCACGATCAATATCCAATAATCACTAGTAATGATACAAATCCATCCATGGCTCACATGGGAGGCAGATTAAAAAAAATCCCTGTTTTTTTTTTTTTTTTTTTTTTTTGAGGTTTCATATATGTTTATCAGTAATGAATCAAGATTTTGAATACCCAATTCTTAGATCTTGAACACCTAATTTGTTGATTCCAATTTTTGCACACGCAACTCACATTCCACTTGAGTAATATTCAAGATCAAAAAACAATCCTCAAACGAAAAAGAAACGGCCTAGTACTATAGAAACCAAACATAAACTCAAATTGGAAGATTGTTTAGTTACTTACATTGAAAATAATTTATTCAATAGTATTTTGCTTGTGATTTGAGAAGTTCAAATTGGAAGATTTATTAGTAGTGGGAAATAACCACTGATAAGTGTATTCTTTTTATACAAATTCTAATTTAAGTTCAAGTTTTTGAATACCCTAACCAAATTTTCTGGAGCCACCACTAATGGCTCATCTGTCCGTAATTGAATCTCATACTTAAAGAACTTAAAGAATAAAATAGTCCATTAACATCTAGCATGACAGATATATAATCACAATGCCAACTGCAATCATCAAAAAATAATTCTTGGTTTCAAAACTATGTTGTAAGAGCATTGAAACAATCCTTGGTTTACAAACTCGCTCTGACACATGCGATTCTCTTGGCAGCAACATAAAAATAGGTTCCACTTAAGCTTTAAGCTTCAATTATGCCACAATCTAATAAAATTCATACACCAACACTATGTATATATAAGGCTAACGAATAAAAATAAATAGATATACTCAAAATAACTCATGAACAGATTTAAACTCCTAAATAACTCAAACTCCCAATTATTGTTGCCTTATCGATCTTCATCAATTCTCCCCACTAAGAAGAACTCCCATATGGAGAATAAAGAGAAAGATAGCACTTAAATCATTCAGAATTAAAGTATCAAAGATTGTCCGTAATAATCGGAGTGGCAACAGTGATGAAGCCAGAGCATATTATTCATATATTTCAAATCAATGATGAACCCAACACCATTCCAATTAGAAAAACTTCAATCACTTCCGATTCCTTTGAAACCAAAAATAAAAAAATAAACTAAAATAAAATAAACTTGAATAATAATTTGAAATTTTTTTTTTTAAAAAAAAAAAACCCCACTCAGAACACCCTAAACTCCTTGACATAAATTTACACCAAATTGAATTTTGCTCCAATATTTACCAAATCAAGAAATTCTCAAATCTATATTCAAAATTAAATTCTAAACTAAGGTCTCAAATTTTCCACTCTGCCATTAGTTTTTACAATACAGATTCAAATAGCTCCCTTCTTTTTATGATTGAAAATAAAGAGCAAATCCCAAGTAATATTGCAATTCTAACAATATATATATATAACTGTATACACAAAGAAGAGAGAGAGAGAGAGAGAGAGAGAGAGAGAGAGAGAGAGAGAGAGAGATCTAATAAAAACTTACAGATTTGAGAAGCCAAATCTCAAACAGGTTTCATGTAGATTAATCGACCAATTGATGAACGATGAGATCTAATAAAAACAGAAAATCAGAAGTGAGAAGCCAGATCTGAGTTAGAATGTAAAAAATCTATTAAAAATAAAAAACCTAAACAAATTGAAACTCACAAAATCGAAAGAGACAACTGCAAATCTGGAGAATCAACCTTCGAATCTTCAAGAATTAACCTTCGAATCTGATGAAGAGATGAGTACAGAGAGTGAGAGAGAGAATTCGAGCAAGAGCGAGAGCGAGACTACGACAGAGAGAATTCGAGCGAGAGCGAGAGTGAGAGAAACTGCAAATCTGGAGAATCAACCTTCGAATCTTCAAGAATTAACCTTCAAATCTTCGATAAACTTCATAGATCTGATGAAGAGATGAGTATAGAGAGTGAGAGTGAGAGTGAGAGTGAGAGTGAGAGAGAGAGAATTCGAGCAAGAGCGACAGTGAGACTAAGACAGAGAATGAGAGCGAGAGCGAGAGTAAGAGACAACTGCAAATCTGGAGAATCAACCTTCGAATCTTCAAGAATCAACTTTCAAATCTTTGACAAACTTCATAGATCTGATGAAGAGATGAGTACAGAGAGTGAGAATGAGACCGAGAGTAAGAGAGAATTTGAGCGAGAGTGAAAATGAGACTGAGACTGATAGAGACTTCGAGCGAAGGCGAGAGTGAGAGTGAGAGTGAGAGTGAGAGTGAGAGTGAATTCGAGCAAGAGTGAGATTGAATTCGAGCAAGAGTGAGAGGGAGGGAGAGAGTGAGATAGGATATGTAACGGTGTCAGATATGCACCCACAACAGCACTGTTTTGAAATTTAATTAACACAGCACTGCAGTTTTTAATTTTTAATTGATCAATGATGGCATTTTAATAAAAATGCCATAAAAAAAACGTTGTCGTAGCTTGTTTTTGTTGTTGTGTATCCGTATCTTCTGATGAAGATCTTCATCATATGCTAGAGGAGTATCATGATTTGGAAAGAGGTTCTCAAAGATTACAGATATTTCTTGTATCTTCCAGTGAAACCAATAGCCCATGTTCGTTTGAGTCGAGGACTGTGCAACAGAGTGATCCTAATTATCAATATCTTGTTACAGTTAATGGCATGCTTGACCCAAGTCCCCGAAGGAGCTCTAGTGGTCATAGTCTGTCAAGTCAATAGCGAGCTAGTGGGGAAGTACCTTTGACAATAGTCCAACTTTTCAAAGAGACTCGCCTACATCGTTTCATCCATTGGAGATTAGAGAAAGAGGAAGCTTCCCTAATTTGACGATGATGCTCTCAAATCCTAACTCTCAGTTTTTAACACACCTCAGAATGCAAACAAGTCATATAGTCAATCTCCTCCTTTGTCTCCAGTGCCAGGTTAGCATAGAGATCCTAAGAATGCCCGTATGCAAATGTATGAGGATCACGCAGTTGCCGATGGTCATAACAGTCCACGTGTTATGGACCAGCCGGCATATGACAATTCCTATAATTTTGATGCACCAAGCAATTACTATAATCAACTTTACGAGCCTCGGCAGGTGATGAATTACCATCATCATAACAAACGTTTGATAGAACCCAACCGGGCTCATGAAATGCATTTTCACAATCATAGCCCCAGTGATGATTTTGTTTATTCTCCACTATATAGTCAAAATGATATGGACTTTGGGAGGCCCATCGTTAATGAAATGGGATTGCAGTCTGAAAAGTTCCTGTCTTCTCCTGAAGATACAAGGGGTCCTTTCCATGGATCTGACATTTCATTTGGCTCTCTAAATGGAATGTCTCATGTGCAATCTGAGTCACAATTACACTGTGAAGAGTGGTCCAATTACCCATTGGAACAAGAGAACGTCTCATGGTACCCATTGGATTTCAAAATGAAAAAATCACCTTCACTGACATTGTCAACTTTATCAAGAGAATTCCAAATGCAACAACAAGAGATTAGTGGTGAGAAATGCGAATCATCTAAATAGGAGAATATGCCCACTTTCAAGCCAGGGGATTACAACGAGGAATATACGGAATGGGGACAAGATATGTCGATGCGGATGGGCAAGAAAGTTGTTCCTTTGAGTCAGGATGCAAAATTTTATGATGGAAAAGTTAACCCTATTTCGAATGCTAATGACATGGAACATAACTTGATTAACTTCTATGAAAATGCAATACCACGACTAGAGCAACAAGAGTTAAAAGTCCCTGAAGGCACAAACTCTGTTTACCTTGCCACTGCACCGGAAGATTTTGCAAGTACTATGAGAGAGCGCCCTAATGATTACAACTTCAATCCGTCAGCACCTAAATTTCTTAACAAGGATGTTGTAACTAGGACAATAAGAACTATAAAAGTTTCTGATGGATCTTCTGGAGGACCTGGACAACAACTTGTTGTGGCTCAAGGCATGAATGGACAAGAACCCATTCTAGCAAACCCTGTATATCTAACTGCATTTGCACATGGTGTGTCTCATTCAAGCTTAAACTTGTATAAGAATGACCCTCATGTTACTGGTGTTTCAACTCAAAATCCAAGCACAAATGCTGCTTTAGGAAGGGAGATTTCTCATCTTGGGGAGGGCCTAGTGAAACATTGTAGTAATAGTGTTAGACAAGTAGGCTCCCAAGGACACATTTTTGAGGGATCGAAGCTTTGGAGATGCCATCATCATCCGGTCAAAGCACTCAGATATTCATTCTCAGAATGGTGTATCGGAATCAGCAGTCATTGTTGAAGATGTAACCGATAGTATTCCTTCTGATGTGCCATCATCCTCAAAGATTGTTCCATATGTGGAATATGAACCAAACGATGAAATTCATTCTCCTAGAGGAGCAGAAATTAAGAGTGTCGCCCTAGAGTCCGACTTTGATGTAATTTTTTTTTTTTTTTTGGGAAATGTTGTTCACGGCCACTGTGGCTGTGTCATAGCCCTCCCTCTCACATGGGTTGATTCTTTATTATGATAGAGGGAACTACAGATAGACATTGTGGCTGTGAGTTTATCAATTTCTTTCTTTTCCTACAACTTTGTAGATTATGATATTGTGATTTCTGTTTTTGTTGGAAGCTTTGAGTTAATTCTTTTTGTTTTGTAGGATGTAGAAGGTGAAGGCGATGACGACTTTGGAGGTGGAGGCGATAGTGGTTGGCAACGACGGTGGAGGTGGAGGCGAAGACGTTGGTGGCGGTGGAGATGAAGACATCAATGGAGGTTGAAGCAATGGTGAAAGTGGAAGAAGATGCCGATTGAGGTCACCGGCAATGACGACAGTGGAGGCGGCGATGGTTGGCAACAGTGGAGATGGCGATGGTCGTTGGTAGAGAAATGTACAGAGAGAGAAAGAGAGAGAGAGAGAGAGAGCTTTTTTTTTCATTT
This sequence comes from Camellia sinensis, assembly GCF_004153795.1. Classification (NCBI taxonomy): domain Eukaryota; kingdom Viridiplantae; phylum Streptophyta; class Magnoliopsida; order Ericales; family Theaceae; genus Camellia; species Camellia sinensis. The sequence continues at coordinate 648,850 of NW_021025823.1, read as the reverse complement.
TTTATCTCCAGATCTGAGTATAAAAACATGAGGGCAAAAATGGAATAAACAAAAATGTTTAGGATCTGTAGGTAAAAGAGTCTTCATTAAGGACTTGTTGGGTACACTACAGGAAATGCCACTTTTGGCGACCAAAATATTGGTCGCCAAAAGCCCCAGTTTTGATCGCCGAAACAAATTAGCGACTAATATTTTTTGTCGCCAAAGTCGTCGCCTATAGCCTGTCGGCGATAGTATTGGCGACTAAACTATTTTTGGTCACTGAAAGTGAACGTTTTGGCTACTAAACTCTGGTTAGTCAGCAAAGGTTATCTTTTGGTGACTAAAATATTAGTCGCCAAAAGTGAACATTCAGCTACCAAACTCTGAGTAGTCGGGAAAGGGTATATTTTGGCGACTAAATATTTAGTCGCCAAAGTGTTCAAATAAAATAAGTGAAGGCGACGACGACTTTGGAGGTGGAGGCGGTAGTGGTTGGCAACGACGGTGGAGGTGGAGGCGAAGACGTTGGTGGCGGTGGAGATGAAGACATCAATGGAGGTTGAAGCAATGGTGAAAGTGGAAGAAGATGCCGATTGAGGTCACCGGCAATGACGACAGTGGAGGCGGCGATGGTTGGCAACAGTGGAGATGGCGATGGTCGTTGGTAGAGAAATGTACAGAGAGAGAAAGAGAGAGAGAGAGAGAGAGCTTTTTTTTTCATTTTTTATCTCCAGATCTGAGTATAAAAACATGAGGGCAAAAATGAAATAAACAAAAATGCTTAGGATCTGTAGGTAAAAGAGTCTTCATTAAGGACCTGTTGGGTAATAACCCTTGAAAATAGAGCTAACCCGTAAAAATCCTAATTTTTTAATAGAAAGGACGGGGGCTATATCTCAGGGGTTGTGGGCTGGTTTTTGGTAGACTGACCCAACCGGCTGAGCCATGGGTTCTATTCTTCAACATAGGCCTAGACTATACATTTTAAGGCCGAGACGAACAAGCCCATACTGAATTATAGCCAAGCTAAAGCTCAATGGGTTGAGCCCAGCATAGTCATGGGCTCTAAGCTTTTTGACGAGGCTTACCCAAAATTTGAATGGTTTAAAATCTATATTTTATACTTAAGTTGTGTTTGGTTTGAGGATTTGATGATGAAAATGAAAAGAGAAATAGGAACAAAAGGAGAAAGAATTGATAGGATTAGAATTTCAAATTACGTTTGGTTGAGTTGGAAAATGGAAAAAGAAAAGAGTCTAAAAGTGAACAAAAAAGACAAAAAGTGATATTATATTTTTCTCTCACTTACTTTTTTTTCCTACGTTTTTCATTATATAATCAAACAAAAAGTGAGATTACATTTTCTTTTTCATTTCTATTTCACTCATCAAATTCTCCAACTAAACATAACCTTAATGAAATGGCCCAAAACTACATGGGTTTCAGTTGGCCCAAAAAATGTCACGAGTCTTAACCTCCATAAGTTGAGGGACATCTCTTTTATTTACGAGAAATGCGCCGGACCCTCGGTAAACCCCACCCCCATCGACCCCCAGTGCCACGTGGCACTGCGGGATTGGAAGGAAAGAAAAAAAAAAAACAGAAAACTGGCCAATGGGGACGCGCCACATCACTGGGGGTCGACCCCCAGTGGGGGTCTGTAGCAGCGTTGTTTATTTACTATCTCATGCTTTAGTGTCTGAATTAAGAACAAATAAATAAAGTGACCCATAGAAAATTACCAAGTTATACATAGATGACCGTAATCTTCTTAACTCTTTTTAACTGCTTAGTCGCCAATTGTAATATCTTTAGCTACTAAATTTTTTTTAGTAGCCAATAATCAACATTCCCCTACTAAAAAAAATTAGTAGCTAAAAAGTTGACTTTTGCCGACTAATATTATTTTTGGTAGCCAATTCCGTGACTTTTGGCGACTAAATTAGTTTTGATAGCTAAAAGTGGTCGGCAAAAATGCTTTTTCTTGTAGTGATAAGTTGAGGGACATCTCTTTTATTTACTGTCTCATGCTTTAGTGTCTGAATTAAGAACAAATAAATAAAGTGACCCATAGAAAACTACCAAGTTATACATAGATGACCGTAATCTTCTTAACTCTTTTTTACTGCTTGCATTAATTATATACTCTACATTTATACATGCATAAGAAATAAAAATAAAAATAAAAAAACATAATTAATATCATTTATACAAAATATTTGTGAGTGATATTTTCACTTATATTGTGTTTGGTTTGAGGATTTGGAAAGAGAAAGAGAAAAAGTGTGTGAAATTAGGTGAAATATAGGTACATTTTATTCACATTTCACTTATATTTTCCTTTTCTCTTTTCAAATCTTTCCTCAAATCCCCCAACCAAACACAACGTTAGAGTATGGATTATCTGTGTCACTCCATGTCCTTTTTGAAGGCATTTTTTCTCAAGCTTGGTTCACAATTACAATTAATAGTTCAAGTTTAATTTTTACATAATCTACTTGGATAGCCATAATCTACTTTAATTTGATCCATTGATTATTTTACTATATATATAAATCAAGCTTCCTTTAGCTCATATATATGAACAAACAAATAAGGGAACAACAACATCACTTTCATGACAAAGCTAAATTATACAATGAAGTGTTTTTCTCTTCCCTTTCTCATCCTGGCATTGCATTTTGTTTTTGCAATGTTGTATGTCAAAGGTGGCCTTCATTAATGTCTCATTTTGTTTTTGCAATGAAGTATTTTCTTTTTGTCTCTAATATATATATATATATATATGTCCACATTAAAAGCCATGACTTTTCATTAATGCAGATTCAGGAGAACATGAAGGCCGTTGATGTCATCCCATTACTAACACCAGCAATAAGTCTTTCATGAAAATGATCATGAAAGATTTGTGACCTTTGAATTACACTTAAAATAAAGTACCACGCACTAATCAAGGTAATCTAAGGGTCACAAATCTTTCATGATCATTTTCATGATCCCTAACATTTCTCTTACTAACACCTACGGTGCTGGAGAAGATTGAGGCTGTTGTTCAAAGCAAGCCAAAGCGTGCAGATTCGTATATGTGAACGTAGAATTTGTTGCATCTCCTTGTGTTTGTATCTGTAGTAGTACTCTGAAGACTTTGCGTGGTTTTCCATTTCCAAAGTGTGTAGAGAACAAACTTCATCTGCTACAGATGGCGTTGCCTGATGGTATCTTTTGCGCCTTTTGGACCTTTTAATTTCTCAAGCGATTGAACAGCTATTGGTTGCAGTGTTTCATTATATTTTGCATTTGAATAGATGAAAAAGTACTGTCTGGGTGTATTACAATCGGAATATTATGTAGTGTTCTTTTTTTTTCGAGGAAAAAGTAGTGTTCTTTGTTATTTGCTTTGGTTTTAATTTTAATTTTTTTTTGGTTTAAATTTAATTTTGGGGAAACATGAGTGAAAATAGTCTGACCATTCAAATTTCCGGTGTTGGGTCGTAAAAAAGGTTACTTGTTTGGCTTAGTTTTTCAATTTTGGGGAAACATGAACTCCCTTCAAGGGAAGCTACATATTCTGTTTTGTGAATTTATTGTCAAATGACAATGCCGACAACCGATTGAGTGATTATTCATTACATCTTATAATTAATTAAAATACATCTGATTCAGAGAACAACAAACAAGATTTTTAAGGCCTACATATTTGCCCAAGGATGAGGATGATAAGAGAGAATGGCAAATACAGTATGCGTCACAGTGAGGAAAAGCAGTACAGCAATAGCAAGAAGTGAAAGAAATGACCATGGATTGTTTGTTGAAATAATTCCTCCTTAAGTTTGCCATCCATACATTCCGACGATGCCTACAATGCTCATTCACATTTGTGAGAATTTCAGACTCTCATCTGTGAACGCAAGCAGGTTTGTGTCAAATCCGTAAAATCTGCAGGATCAAACGACCACGAAAATTTTGCAGCATCAGGCGGCGATGTATAGTGTAGCAGTAGCGAGCTCTTCCTTGATAGAAGATGAGATTCTTTTAAGCGTCTCTTCATCCATGGTTTATCTTCTCCACCTACTTCTACAACCCTCTGTATGTATCTAAACAACAAACAAAACAAATATTCCAAAATTAAAATTTAAACAAATAAAATAAAAAGGGTACAATGATCATGGGCAAAACAATTTGAAAATAAAACAATTAGTTAGTTTATTTTGGGGGAAATTACTTATCAAGGGCTTACAGAAAATTGTTACAAAATTATGAAAAAAATTATGTTTTTAATTATTAATATGTTTAAAATTTACCATTTATTTGTAATTTTTTTTTAAAAAAACACTACACTGAATTGAAATTCCTCCTTTATTTTATTTTACTATAAATTACATTGATCAAATTTGAATTACAATTTTAGCATAATTATAGTGACATCTTTTCGTAAAATTAAAAAGATCAAAATAATATAAATAGTATAAAAACATAAGGATAAACAAAAAAAAATTATATATATCACTATAAATGAAATAACAATATCAAATTTCTATCCATATGCGTAACAAATTATTAATAAAAATGGGATAAAAAATTATGTGAATTAAAATATTAAAAGAACTAAATGTAATCATGCCAAAATAGTAGGAATTGTTTTATTATTATTTTAGACTGAGACAATTAAAAAGTTAAAAAGCTGAGTGAAATTTGGTATATAATATAGAGGCGCGAACTATAACTTGTTCTAATATTTTTATTACTTGATTTTTTTTAACGAGGTACACAGGAACTCAATCTTTTTCATTGTGAATTAAGTTTGCCAAAAGGTTATGGTCCACATTCTTCTATGCACCTTGTAACTAAAAAAAATGACATAATTTTAATTTTTTAAGTCATAACTAAGAAAAGAAAAAGTATTATCCATATAATAAAATAGGACGGTTTTTTAATCTGCAACATATTTTTGTCCTATAAGGATATTTGGATGGCTCAGATCAGTTTAAGTTACAAAACAATGGCTGAGATATATTTTTTAAAAAATGTGATACATATATATTTTTTACTTTCTCACTTTTCTCTCTCTTACTTTTTCTTTTACTCACTCATGATCTCATGATCTCACCTTCCTCTCTCTTTTCATTTATTTTTTTTATTTTCTCTCATTTTTATTTTTCTCTCTATTTGTTTATTTTTTTTATTTTCTCCCTTTTGTTCACTTATTTTTATTCAGATTATATGAAAAAATCTGCAATCCCAGAATTAGGAGCCAGATTTACTATATGCAGTGAAGATTAAATTGATGAATTTTATAGTCCACCAATTAAATGAATTTGAACATTTAATTATTATTTTTAAATATATTGAATACTTTTTAAATATATTGAATACCTGATAGACTTAATAAATTAGAACTCATATGAATTTTCAACATCTATATAATAAACCAGGACCGTTTTTGAATTTTCAACATATTTTTGTCCTAGTATGACATTTGGATGACTTTGATCTGTTCAAGTTATAAAACAATGGCTAAGATATATTTTTTAAAAAATGTCTTACATGTTCATTTTCTACTTTCCTGCTTCTCTCTCTTACTTTTTCCTCTTCTCACCCATCCTTCCATGATCTCATGATCCCACCTTCCTCCATCTTTTCTTTTTATATTTTTATTTTCTCCCATTTTTATTTTTTTCTCTATTTGTTTTTTTTTCCTCCTTTTTGTTCACTTATTTTTATTCATATTATATGGAAAAGTCCGCTATCCCAGAATTAGGAGTCAAATTTTACTGTGTGTAGTGGAGATTAAATTAATGAATTTTATAGTTCACAAATTAAATGAATTTAAACATTTAATTATTATTTTTAAATATATTGAATACCTAATAGACTTCATAAATTTAGACCTCATATGAATCTTCAATATCTATATAATAAAGCAGGACGGTTTTTGAATCTTCAACATATTTTTGTCCTACTAGGACATTTGGATGGCTAAGATCTGTTCAAGTTATAAAACAATGGCTGAGATATATTTTCCAAAAAAATGTCCTACATGTACATTTTCTACCTTCCTACTTCTCTCTCTATTACTTTTTCTTTTTCTCACCCATGATCTCACCTTCCTTCCTCTTTTCTTTTTATTTTTTTATTTTCTTCTATTTTTATTTTTCTCTCTATTTTTTTCCTCCTTTTTGTTCACTTATTTTTATTTATATTATATGGAAAAGTCCACGATCCCAGAATTAGGAGCCAGATTTTACTATGTGTAATGGAGATTAAATTAATGAATTTTATAGTTCACAAATTAAATGAATTTGAACATTTAGTATTTATTTTTAAATATATTGAATACTTTTTAAATATATTGAATAACTAATAGACTTAATAAATTTAGACCTCATATGAATCTTCAACATCTATATAATACAGTAGGATGGTTTTTGAATCTTCAATATATTTTTGTCCTACTAGGACATTTGGATGGCTCAGATAAGTTCAAGCTATAAAACAATAGCTGAGATATATTTTTCAAAAAATATCCTACATGTACATTTTCTACCTTCCCGTTTCTGTCTCTTACTTTTTCTTTTCTCACCCATGATCTCATCTTCCTCTCTCTTTTCTTTTTATTTTTTTATTTTCTTCCATTTATTTTTCTCTTTATTTATTTTTCTCCTTTTTGTTTAGTTATTTTTATTCATATTATATGGAAAAGTCTGTGATCCCAGAATTATGAGCCATATTTTACTATGTGTAGTGGAGATTAAATTAATGAATTATATAGTCCACAAATTAAATGAATTTAAACATTTAGTTATTATTTTTAAATATATTGAATACTTTTTAATTATATTGCATACCTGATAGACTTAATAAATTTAAACCTCATATAAATCTTCAACATCTATATAACAAAGTAGGACGGTTTTTGATTCTTCAACATATTTTTGTCCTACTAGGATATTTGGATGGCTCAAATTTGTTCAAGTTATAAAACAATAGCCAAGATATATTTTTCAAAAAATGTCCTACATGTACATTTTTTACTTTCCCGCTTCTCTCTCTTACTTTTTCCTTTTTCTCATCCATCCTTCCATGATCCCATATTCCTCCCTCTTTTTCTTTTTATTTTTTTTTATTTTCTCCCATTTTTATTTTTCTCTCTATTTGTTTATTTTTTTTTATTTTCTCCTTTTTGTTCAATATATTTTACACATATTTCCATACAATGTATGTATGCCCGTAATACACTAGGACATTATGAGCATACATACAATTTTCATATAATTATATAAGCAAAAGCAATATTGTATGTATGCCCGTGGAAATTGTATGTATGTTAGGCATATCTATCCATCTAGCTATATATTATATAAGAAAAAGTGAGTTTTCGTGGGGAATTTTATGAGAACTCCAAAATTTTATAATAAATTTGTGAATTTATAAAATAAAAAAATAAATTTAAATAGTGTTGGGATTACAATTATATTCTAATCCTAACATTGTTTAAATCGTGCCTTCTGACACGGGCATACGCTGTCATGAGTTATAACTAAAATAATGTCATAATTAAAGAAAAAAAAACTAATCATAACTAAAAAGGAAAATGTCATAATTAGGGGTGCATATGATATATTAGAATTTCCCTTATGATGTGTTTGGTTGAGAGATTTGAGGATGTATCTGGAAAAGGAAAAGGAAAAGGTTGGTGAAATGTGAATAAAATATACCTACATTTCACCTAATTTCACACACATTTTTCCTTTCGCTCTCCAAATCGCTCCCTAAGTCCCCCAACCAAACACAACGTTAAGGTTGTTTCTAGAAAAAGAAGTCAAGAAGCCGCTACAACATATAAGAGTTTTAAAGACCAAATGTGTCATGACCCAAGCCCGTCCCTATGGATTTAGTATCGTAACCGGCCAATAATTCTGGGATTACCAAAGGCCTCGGAACAAAGTAAACAGAATCCAGAGGCTAGCGAAAGCAAATACAAAAATATAACGTCCATAGAGTCGTGTAGACATACGTGGGACAGAAATTTAAAACTTTATATACATAAACATGAAGTTATAAAAGCAACAGTCTTGCATCACTTCACTTACATATAACCAAAATGGGACTTAGCCCCAACATACAAGTAAAACAAAAACTTAAACGGAATTCTGGATCACAAAACATTGACCACAAGCAGGTTTCGAAACCTCCACGGAAGGCACTGTGGTTGGCTGGACCAAACTAACCTCCAGGCAATAGCTTAGGCTTGGTCACACGCCGGATCATCTACATACATATATAATACGGTGAGTTGGAGCCCAATGAATAATAACAAAGTAAAGAGTTTTAATGAATGAAGTCTATAACATATTCAGAATTCAGATTCATATTCATATTCAAAAACAGATACATATTCATATTCATATTCAAAGTTCATACATTTCACATGATCATACGTGGTACATCCATTAGCACTAACAAATCCGATAACCCATGAAGGGACGGCCATGAAGGCATTCTGATGACCCATAAAGGGGCGGCCATAAAGGCATTCTGATAACTCATGTGCACAAAGACGTTTCCGATGACCTATAAATGGACGACCATAAAGGCATTCTGATGACCCATAAAGGAACGCATATCACATGATGCTAAGGATGCCACGAATATCTTTTAGAAACTTGGACAATCATTCATTCATATAATACATAGTATTTCAAAAAAACTAATCATTTCACATCAGAAAATAATTAAAGTCAAACATAACTGTCACAACCCAAACCCGTCCCTATGGGTTTAGCACTGTAACCGGCCAGTAATCCGAGATTACCAAAGGCTTGTTTAACAGTAAAACAGTAATACAGAGTACAGGAGCTAGCGGAAGCCAAAACAGTAATTAAAAGTTATCCAATGAGCTGTGACAGTTTGTATGCAAAAAGACTTTTCATAACATTACCACATTCAGAACAAAAACAGTATATATATACATCATTTACAGGCATTCAGGTTAGGGACCAAATCTTCACCATAACAGTACAGTACAATTATCATTCAGTCTATACATAACAGAGACAGATATGGTAAATCTGAGACACCCCAAAAGTAGCCTTAGCTTGAACAGATCTGGAACCTTGAAATAAGGCACAAAGGTTGGCTTGACAAAACAAGGGCTTAGCATGACGCTTCTAGCAACGGTCCGGTGCCTAAACACTTACATATATATATGAGCAGTGAGCTAAAGCCCAGTGAATAACATATGCGCAAAGAGGTTAAAAATGAATGTCCTTTCAGTATTGAAAACAGTCATTTATCAGTATATCAGTCATTCAGTTTGTGGCTCATATTTCATGCCATAACAGTCATTCAGAAACTATAATAGTCATATGTGGTACATCCAATAGCAAAATAGTACAGTAGGTCTTAACAGACCGAACAGTCAGTTGATGGCCATCATATCAGTAAACAGTAGTGGTTCCAAACATGGAAACCGACAGAGATCTCTGTGACAGTAGCAGTACAGTACAGTAACAGTAAATTGCTATGGATGCCACGAATACAGTTCACAAATAGGACAAACATTCATTCAGTAAGAATTATCATTTCAAAAAGCAGTATAGTTGTTCATTCAGAAAATATTCATGATTGAACATATCTTTACAACATTGTTACTCACAGAGCACTGGGCTATAAGCAGCTAGAGCATTCTCGGATGCCAACCCTACACAGTTACAGAACGAACACACACTAAGCTACACAGTTGGGAAATAATAACTTAATCCCTAATTTGCCTCGGTGTGGTTCTACATCAATATCCTCCTTAAGATGCCTTAAACATGCCTTAGGAATGCCTAGGATGGAAAGAGGATGCAAAGATGCACTTTAAAATACTTTTCAAAATTTGCTGAAACAGGGGTCCACGCTTGAGCGTGACTTTCTACGCTTAAGCGGACATGCAGAACAAAGGAGCTCCGCTCGAGCGTGGTTTCCCCCACTCGAGCGGACTGTAAAATCATGCAAAAGTGCTGGATGCATGCAATTCACGCTCGATGGACGCTCGATCCCCGCTCGAACGTGAGACACAAGTCCTCGCTCGAGCGTGCATTCCCTCGCTCGAGCGGACTGTAAACATGGGCAAAGTACTGGATACACGCATTTTCCGCTTCAGCGTCACTTTCCCCGCTCGAGCGGACTGCATGAACTCAGTGTGTACGCTCGAGCGTGGAGTTCCCCGCTCGAGCGCGAGTCCATAATCTGGAATTTCCAGATTTGAACCTCAAGCTCAAAACTCAACTTTAAAGCATCAAAATCGATCCTTTTGGGCTAATTTTCTGGAAAACACTTGCAAACTCATAATATGAAATGTTTCAAAGATCACTTTGAGAAATCAAAGCCCAAAGGTAGTTCAATTAAACACAATTTCAAAGGAGTTTTCATGAACATGAAGAACAATGCAAATTCAACGCATGCATGGGTTCCTAGGAACTCCAATGCTACAAAACAAGATCAAATGCAATGTTTAACTTCAAAACATGGTGAGTTCATGGATCAAGACCAAAAATATAAACATGCATGAAGAAATCCTCATGAAACTTTGAGAAATCAAAGCCCAAAGGTAGTTCAATTGAACGCAAATTCAAAGAAGTTTTCATGAACATGAAGAACAATGCAAATTCAACACATGCATGGGTTCCTAGGAACTCCAATGCTACAAAACAAGATCAAATGCAATGTTTAACTTCAAAACTTGGTGAATTCATGGATCAAGACCAAAAATATAAGCATGCATGAAGAAATCCTCATGAAACAACTTCAAAACTCAACAATATGAACATGCATACATGATACAAGCTTCAATTCAACAATTTAAGCCATATCTTGGCTCTAGACTTCAAAATTAACATGGACCATGCAAGTCACAACTTAAATTTATAAACCAAAGAATGAATATCCTACCTTAGGTCTTCAATTACAAGAAGGGAAGCTCAATTTTTGCAATCAACCTTCTATTTCTCCAAGTCTCCAAGCTAAATGCCTAGATGAAATCAATTCTCCTACTCTTCCTCTCTCTCTAGTCGGTTTGCTCTAGGAATAAGGCTGAAGAAATGGTGCTAAACAATGCTAAAGGTGAGAGAAATAGTGGCCTAGCATAACCCACTCAATGGCAATATGGAAATAAAGGCAAACTAATGTAATTAATCATTATTTAATCCAATATAATCATACCAAATCACATTTCAATTAAATATACCATAAAATCACATAAATTCTAACTAGCATAAAACATTAATCAATTTCAGATTCGGCCGCCGATAAGGCCTTCAATTTGCAGTTTAAACATAATACATGAACAGATAGTTTAGCAGTCAAACAGATAGCCATACATTTAAACTAATACACTCAACCAATCAGTTCAGAATTTCAGTCAATCAGTCAGTTAACATGCTTAATCATAGATTAGCACTAATCAATGGTGAGGGTTGTCACAATAACTTTAGAGAATTATTACTCACAGATAGCTCCGATAGTAAAACAGATAAAGTAAATGAATCAGATAGTCTATGGCGCGTGACCTACACAAACATATAACATATACATAATGAAACACACATTCAGAAAGCACTGAACTTAATTCTTCTCTATCTTGGGGTGTTTCTAATCCTTACCCACATTATTATGTCTTAATTAAAGCTTAAGAATGCCTAAGATGCAATGAAGATGCCAAAATATGTGTTGCAACACTTAGTTTATGCATAGATGTTTTGAGCTCACAAGTCAATTCTTCAATTTCTCCTCTAATTCTCTTCATTCCTTAAACTTAGATGTGATTTTCTTGATCTCACCCTCTCTCTCTCTCACGTTTTGTAGGCTCTCAGATCTAAGGTGATCGATGCACACGGTGCAGAGGTCGTGTACTGAAGATTTCGTTGACGAAGAAGTTGGCAACTAGAGAACCGCAGTACGACAAATTTAGGAGCGACGAAAAGGTCTTCATGAAGATAGCTCTGTATATGAGTGAGTGAATTTGCTTCAATTGGTTTAGATTTGTGCACTTGTGAAGATCTGGTAGTTTTTGTTCGAAGAGTGTTGGATTGGAGACCTGTGATAGGGCTTGAAAGGGTACATAGATCTGCATATCAGAGAATGAGAATGTCACGACCCGAACCCGCCCCCGTGGGTTAAGGACGTAACCGGCCAGTAATAATCACATCATGTTAAGGACCAATTAACATACTACGGAACAGGGGTGTCACAGAGAAGTGTTTGGATTTGGAGCAAAGAAGACTCTTGGCATTATTGTAGAAGAAGAAGCAGAAGAAATGCAAGGTAGAGAGAGAGAGAGAGAGAGAGAGTGTGTGTGTGTGTGTGTGTGTGTGTGTGTCAGTGTAAGAACCGAAAAAAAAAACGTTAAAAATGACGTCATTTTGATGGGCCGCAGGGAGGGCAGCAGAAAATGACGGCAGATGATCCGAACTTTATGAATCACATGCTTGAATCAGGAGATGGTAGGCCAAAGATCACTTTATAGAAATCTATACAAGTTTTTTCTTAGATGGTGACAGTGGAAAGTGAGTTATAAAAGTAATGGGAACACATGTACATATTTCATATATGAATCATATGATTGAGTCAGGAGATAGTAGGCCAGAGATCACTTTATAGAAATCTATACAAGTTTTTTCTTAGATGGTGACACTGGGAAGTGAGTTATAAAATTAATGGGAACACATGTACTTTTGATGAGCATATTTGTTTGGACGAACTGGATAAAGGGGATTGTAATTCATTGAACTGTTAGTTTTGAGATATATTGTCCTTGAACTATTTGGTTGGACTGGATTTGTATCCTATGTTTGTTTAGTTATGGGATTAGATGTCTGGATTGGACTATTTTTAGTGAATCAAATATTTGGTTGGACGGACTGAATAAGGATAAATGTTCAAAAGACTATTTTACCCTTATAATTTATAATTTTTATTTAATATACAATTTTAAATTTGTAATCTATAATTTATAATTTATAATTTAACAACACTAAAAAAATTTAATTTATAAGGCCATAATTTTTAATTCTGAGCTGAGTCGAGTCGAGTTGAGTTTTAGTATATTTAGACTTGTTTATTAAGATTTTAATAAGCTCAATAAAAAATTAACGAATCAAGCTTGAGCTTAGTTGGCTTAGGCTTGACTCGAGCTCGAGCTCGAGCCTGTTCACGAACCTTAAAGAGTCAAAAAAATTATAAATTTATATTTGCGTATAAGACTAAAGTTATAATTGAAATTTTGATTATACAATTATATATACAATATATATAAATATATTTTACAAAAAAGACATTTACATACAAGTTCCATTTTGTGAACTTATAATCCATTAAATCCTAGATAAAATTATTTGCTCCTTCAAGTCCAATTAATTTTTAATAGACTAATTTACCCTTCCAAGACCTCCTCCATAGCTGCCAAACATCCATTGTTGTACTTCATTCACTCTCTGTCTCTCTCTCTCTCTGTCTCTCTCTCTCTCTCTCTTAGCCGAGAGCACGCGAAGAGGTGGGAAGAAGTTCTGAGGAAGATGTTACCTGCCGGAGCTCCATTGCCTAACGAAGAACAGCTCGATTACTCCATCGCGACTGAGTACGACGGCCCTTCTGTGCCCTACCAGGTCCCCAAGGTCGATCCACTGGACGTCGATTCCATCTCCATTCGCACCTCTTCAATCATTTCGGTTTCCGAATGCGTACCAGTTGTCCCTGTTGCTATCCCAATCGCGAAGCTTTCGAGGTTCAACAAAGGTGGAAGAAGCACGAGTCCAATGGAGGTGAATCGAAGATCGTCGTTGCTTTCGCGGAGTCAACAGGAGTTGCAGAACACCTCAATCAATCACGAGCTCTGATTCTTCATTTGGTGTGCTCTTTAAATGAACACACAAGAGAATTCAGGGAAGAGAGAGAGAGAGAATATTATAAATATTACTACTCTGTTCCCATCTGGTAACCACCAAACTCATGCTTCCAAACTCATCCTCTGTTCCCATCTGGTAACCACCAAACCAACATCCTTCTCTCCTCCTCAAATATTACTACTCTTTTTCTTTTCTTTGCTCTGTCATGGTTTGGTTATTCATCTTTTCTTTCACTTTTCCATTTTTTTTGCTAAATTTATGGGTCTTTTGTTTTTTGAGATACAAAATAGCTTCATCTTCGGCAGGGTTTTGTTAGCTTATGCTACTACTGGCACACTTCATCAGAAATTTCTTAATTTTGATAATTATATATTGAAATCATTCTCTGTTTTAAAAATTGAAAACATTCTTAGTTTTGAAAAAATGATAATATTCTCAGTTTTAATATTAAAAAAAAATTGAAAATTTTCTCAATTTTACTAGATATTTTTGAAAAATTTCTCAATTTTTTTCATGATTAAAATTGAGAATATTATAAACTGAGAATGTTCTCAATTAGAATAATTTCAGTTTATAAAAACTAATAAATTTCTCAAATTTTTTTCTAAAAATATTGTCACTTTTAAGAAATTTTTCAATTTTTTTCATCCTTCAAAATTGTATCTTCATTCACTTAGTATATTTATTTGTGTTTTCTATAAATTTTTTAGCGGCATTATAATATGTGCTCTCAATCAAAACTGCCTTTTGCCTTTTGCCTTATATGTAGTAAATTTTTTGTGTTTTCTCAATCACGTGATTGTTTGTAATTACGTAGAAGTGGAGGTGCTACCAAATGTTGGAGGAGAGAGTTGGGGAATAATAAAATACTGGTGGTAATAATTAACGAGGGGGGAAGGGTTTGGTTGCCGCTAACTGTTTGGATTGAAGGGTAAAAATGTCTTCTTATTTATAAATAGGACTTATTGGTTCAAAAACTTTTAGATAGGACCTAAGCTACCACAAAATATGTAGATAGGACTTTTAGGTAATTAATCCAAAAAATAATTTATAAATGTTCAAAAGACTATTTTACCTTTTCCAATTGTTGATTAAGTAATAGCATTAGGGTAAAATGGACATTTCACACATTAATCCTATGGGATCCCATGGAAATAATCCCACCCCTAGGATACAATAATCCGTCATATGAGGGACTAATAGTCCGAAGGGACTATTAGTTCGAAGCAAACAAAATTAAATCAAACAACGGACTATTAGTCCGGAGGGACTAATAGTCCAATCCCATGACCCAATCCTTCAAAACAAACACCACCTTAGGTTGTTTTTCAACTTTTAACCTATTTTAGATCATATCACCTATCACATTTTTTTTAAAAATAATTTTAAAAAAAAATCATAAGACCAGTTTTTAACCATATTCTCAAAAAATCTTGCAACAAATGAACTCCTTTGAAGGTGTCCCGTTCACAATAACTGACATTGAATCTGAACTCGAACACACTTTTATTTTAGGCTAAATTATAAAGATATATTTCTGAAATTTACTTAAAACCCCGCCCATGGTAAATAATTGAGTTACATGATGAGTCTATTAGTTAGAAATTTATAAAATTTATTAAAATATATTCAAAAAATAATATTCAATTTAAATTTATTTTAAATGTAAATTTTATTATATAAAAATTAAATCTGAACTTTTTTGGATTAGTTTTGTCCCCCAATAATTTTATTAGAAGATAAGACTACTCACAAAAGAAAAAATTCTATTTGTGAGGTTCTCTTATTTCTTATCCACCGCGAATGATTGGGCCACATCTCTATATCTTATTCATTTATAAAAAATGTGTGGTGTTACAAGAAGATTCGTGCCAAATCATACCAGAAACAAGAATCCAAAGAATCCCATGTTATGTCCACTTCTCAGACCCCATAGAGAGGGATAAGAGAGTGATGTTTTTTTTTTTGTTTTTTTTAGAGGAAAATCTTTCCACTTGCCCGCAGGTCTAAGGCAGTGCCCCTTGCATAGAATTTTTTTTTTTTTTTGGTCGGCAAAAAAGAGACTTTATTGATGTAAGGATCAAGTACAAGATACAAAACAAATTACACCAATAAAGAAAGGGGAAGTGCAAGAGAATCACAATGAGCTAAATCATCCCAACTAAGTTGGCACCAAAAAGCTCATTCTATCATTTGTTAGCACCCCTAGAGTTGGTGAGAAGCCAACGAAAGAAACAGACCAAAACACCACAGCAACAACAGCACAACTGAGCAATCAGACCCACTAAACCACTGCTGCTGCTAGCTGAGTAGCCAGAGCAAACATATCAAAACAGATTAACACAAACTAGCAAAGCAGCCCACTAGCAATGCAGACCAACAAAGCAGACCAACACAGACCTATATCAGCCAAAAATAACAAAACAGATCAAAACAAACCAGTATAGCAGACCAGTAGCAAAGCAAACCAACAAAGCACAACAGACAATAGCATAGCATAACTAAATTCACTATCTAATACTCCACCATGATTAGACAAAATCAATGAAAATTCACTATCAACAGATTCTCGAGCTCCAGATGAAATTCCTGACTGATCTTTGGTTGAGAAAGCTTTGATTGAGATATGACTAGTGGATGACCCTAGTGTTTAACTACTTACTGGTGTTCTCTTTGCTTCATCAGTAATTCCTTGAAGTATGCTTTCACGAACTGTGGCACTGTAAGGACTAATCCAAGGATCAAGTTGCATTAAAAGCTGCCCAGAAGAAGGGCTTTTTGGAACCCAACTCAGATCCTTTCCATCAATGTTGCATGAAAGTGACATACCGCCTTCGTTCTCCATCTCCACCTGAGTGTTGGGTTGGCTTTGTAAGGAAGAATAGCTACCACTCAATGCATTCTGAGCATATCAATCTAGCATCAACCAGCAGTATTAATAGCAGAGAACAGATGATGGGGTGTTTCTTGGGCAATACCTAAATCAGTGAAAGTATTTTCAATCCAAACAGCAACACAGCTGGATCTCTTTTTGCATCTTCCAAATCAGACCATATCAGTCGATTGCTGAGAAGACCAAACATAGCAATATGGCTGCCCAAACATCAGCTAAAAATAATTCAAAAAAAATAGAACCTGAACCAGCAGAGCCAAAAAGACAGCAGGGCAAGACAAAACAGAATCTGAGGCAAAACAGTTGCAATTCCACCCACCCAGGTTCAGCAATAGGGCAAAATTGACAACAGAGCAATCCTAATGAACAAAAGCCTACCAGACACACTAAATACAGCTTCTAACTTAATGTAAATAGACACAAACTCATATTTGTGGACCTTGCCCAATTGAGTGATATTTTATCCAAGGGGCCACTCTAACTATAATGAGCTCACAGATATCTTCACAGGTAGGATACAGTCCCTTTATAGTATCTGCACACGCCAACACAACTCCAACACAACTTATAGTATCTGTGCACGCCAACATAACTCCAATACCTAGTATACACTCTCTTCCCCTACACCAATACCTGAACAAGCAGCCAACAAGTCAACATACCAGAGAACCACTCACAGCAAAAGGATGAAGATGAAGATGAAGATGAAGATTTGCAAATCAAGCTCAGTCAACTCCTATGTCTAATATAATATTGGACCTCAGAAACTAGGCCTGCACAAGCTCAATCACCTTCTCTAATGCAAAACAAATAAGCTAAACTAGATCAACACAGAACACAAAAACACACTCTCCCATCAGTAGCACAGATCAAAAAACTATCAGCCAACCTATGGACCAGCATAAGGCAGACCAAACACAACAGACCACTTCCAAAGCCAGAGTCTGAGCATAGCTGGGCAGCCAAGAAGCAAAACATCCATTAGCAGCAAACCATCAGCAACAAACACACCAACAGTAGCCATACTCTGTTTACCCACAGGCTTCTAAACAGGTTCCAGCGAGTACTACTTCCCCATGAGTTACTCAGCCAAATAGACAGACTAACAAATGGTTAGCTCAGCTCTCATTCCTAATACAGAATTGAACCTAAGGCAAATTAAAGACTACATCATTAACAGAGAACTCCATTTTAGCTAGGGAGGATTTGGCCCACAAAGCTATTTTTGCTTTGACCACTTCACTTAGTTCCTCAAAATTTGGCTGGGAACCATTAAAATTACAGTCATTTCTATGCTTCCATGTGGACCACAAAACAGCCAAAGGCACAACCTTTCACAGCAGCTTTTCAGTCTTTTTCATTCTACAAAGCGACCACCATTGCAGTAGCCCTTTCACTGAGTTTGGTATAGCCCACTGAAAGCCCCACCATTTTATAATGTTAGACCATAACAGCTAGACAAAAGGACAGAATAACAAGATATGATTAACAGATTCCACCTCAGCTTGACAGAAAACACAACCCACATTGGTAGAAGCAGCTAAGATCCCAATGTGCTGTAGGAAGCTAGAGGTTTTCACCTTGCCTTGCCAAGCCAACCACCCTAAAAATTTGACTTTAGGTGGGCCACAATTATTCCAGACCACCTCTGCCATTTTCCTAACAGGACCCAAGGAGAGTTCATAACTTTTGTACATTGATGCAACAGAAAACAACCCAGATGGATCAGCCTTCCACTTCCAAGCATCTTGTTTAGTGACCCTCATTGCTGGAGCATTCATAAAGAATGAATGAATTCTACTAACCTCCTCCTCTTTCCATGCCAATAGAGTTCTCCTGAATTCCAAATTCCATACCTGAAACCCTCCACTCCTGTTGTAAAAATCAGACACTACTCCTATTTTATTAGTAAACAGAGAGAAAAGTCTGGGGAATTCCTCTTTAAAGCTCAACTCCCAAGCCCATTTATCTAGCCAAAAAAGGGTTCTCCTACCATTCCCCAACTCAATTGCTGAGTTTGCAAGGTACTAATTGAATAGCATATGAGTAGATATAATTGCACTAATGATATCAGACCAAATTTTTGAGCTTCTGCTGCTTCCTTCCATACATGGCAGCCATCTTCCACCCCCCATATTATACTTAGAGCATAGAACATCTTTCCACAGAGTATGGTGCTTTGCTCCAAACCTCTACCACCATTTCAATAGTAAGCACTTATTCATAACTATGATTCTTCTGATCCCCAGACCTCCCAAAAGTTTACTCTTGGTAATGGTATCCCAGCTAACCATGTGGACTTTCCTTCTAAGGTCGGATCCCCTCCAAAGAAAGTTTGCTTGAATATTATCAATCGCTTTTGCCACCCCCACTGGTATTTTGAACAATGACAAGTAGTAAATAGGCAAGTTACTCATAGCGGACTTGATTAGAGTCGGCCTCCCAGCAAACGAAAGTAACATTCTCTTCTATGTAGATAACTTCTGTTTAAACTTGTCCAAGATTGGCTTCCAAGTGCTTGACCTACCAGGATTAGCCCCTAGAAGTAGACCTAGATACTTAAAAGGTAGCCTCTGATGGGCACAATTTAATCTAAAGGCAAAACTCTGCAACAACACTTCATCCACTCCAATACCAGCAATCACACTCTTATGGTAATTAATTTTCAACCCTGAGAAAATTTCAAAACATCTCAAAATTCGTTTGATGGTCACCACTTCCACCCACTCAGCTTCGCAAAACAATATTGTATCATCTGCAAATTGCAGATGCGTTACTGTTAACCCATTATTCCTGATGGTGGCCCCTTTTATCAAGCTCATTTCCTTAGCCCTTACCAACAAGATATTCAACCCTTCAGCCACAATATTGAAAAGGAAAGGAGGCAATGGGTTACCTTGCCTTAGACCCCTCTGAGGACAAAATTCCCCAGTAGGTGAACCATTCACTAAAACTGACACTTTAGTGGAGGTTACGCAAGTTTTCATCCATCTCACCCATCTATCACCAAATCCAAAATTAGATAACATATTAAATAAGAATTCCCAATTGACTGAATCATAGGCCTTCTCAAAATCTAGTTTCAACACCAAACCTTTCTTGTTCGATTTTCTCCACCCATCAACAATCTCATTGGCAATGAGGATTCTATCTAGGATATTCCTATCTCCAAGAAATGCGGATTGAGACTCACTAATAATCCTTGGCATCACTTGTTTCATCCTATTTGCTAAGACTTTAGCCAAAATTTTGTACAAGGATCCAATGAGACTTATGGGCCTATAATCCCTCAAGCTTGATGGGCTATCGACTTTTGGGATTAGAGCTATAAAGGAGCTATTTAAACCACTCACCAATGAGGCATTTTGGTGAAACTCTCTTAAAAATTGCATTACCTCAGATTTGACTACTCTCTAGCATTTCTTATAAAAGGTCAAATTAAAGCCATCGGGCTGAGGTGCTTTATTACCATCACTATTCTTGATAACATTTCTGACTTCCTCCTCTGTAAAATCTGCTTCCAACAATTCCATTGTTTGATGACCTCCAATGTTTTTGAATTGGCCAGATAGTTTAGGCCTAGCAGCCTAGGTTTCAGAGAAGAGATTCATGAAATGAGACGTCACCACATGCCTAACCTCTACAGGTTCCTCCACCAATGAGTCATTCACCATAACTGAGCACTAGGAATTTCTGTTGTTCCTATTAGAAGCCATAATGTGGAAGTACCTTGTGTTCCTATCTCCTTTTAATGCCCAATTAAGCCTGGACTTTTGGAGCCAAGTCCATTCCAACATTTTGTTTAACCTCCAAATTTCACTCATTATTTCCTTCTAGCTTTTTCATTCCCCAGAAGTGGTCGGTTTTCCGCAATTAACTCTATGGCATGGGCTTCCTCTTGCATAGATTACCAGGGTGTCCTATTGTCCGTTCTGAGTTAAGAGACTATAACCCGGGAACTTGTCTCGATCTCCCAAGACAACTTCCTCTTAAGTCAGGACTTGCATAGTGGGGAGAATTGAACCTACACCAAATGCGATTAAGCTGCTTGAAGCTAACTTCCTAAGCAACTGCGCTATGCCCAGGAGATTGGCCCAAGAGAGTTTTGAACCTGAGACCTAAGGATTTAATCCCCAGCCTTTGCCAAGTTGCCAACCACCCTTAGGTTAGAGAGAGTGATGTTGCCTTTCACTTTCGAGCACACCAAGAAAAAATAAGCAGAAGAAAAATAAAAATAAAAACAAAAGCATGAAAGAAAATCAAAAAATAGGGGTTGCAGAAATCGAACTTAAAACATAGTTTCCGACTTCTACCTGCTTTGCAAAACTTGCTGTGTGATCTTCATGAAAAACATGTATCAACACAATTTTTAGCCCAGTCAAGCAAATATATACCATGGTCAGGGTGGCATTAATCTGCAGTGGTGGAGCCATTGTTTGAAATATTAAATCCATTATTGTTTTCTTTACACTTGTCTCATCAACTCTGTGTTTGGGAAACAAATCCGGGAACCTTTTCCCGGAAACATAGACAAAATTCGGCGGCAAATGTATAACATGACTAGGGGTGTGCATAGTGCGGTTCGGGCGATTTGAGAATAAAATTACAAATTGAATGGCGGGTTGGTAGATTAGCGGATTGACAAAGTGCGGTTTTGGCGAATTGGCAGATTGAAGGATATTATAACTAATTATCATATATTTACATAATATATAACACTAATTTGTGTAATATTTTTTAGATATATAGCACAAAGTAATTTTACATAATATGTTTCATATGTATAACCACTAATTTGTAATAAATTTCATAGCTCAAATCCGTCTCACACTTATTTTTACATTAATATTTCATTGGAGGTTAAAAAATATATATGTATTAACTATAGCGGAGCGGAGCGGTTCGGTTGGCGGATTATAAATTTTGAAGTTTAAACCGCGGTTAGCGGTTAGAGCGGTGCAGATTGATGTGGATCGGTGCGATTTTAGCATATTAGACAGTATTTTGCACAGTCTTAAGCATGACGAGGCCACGGATAATCTGTAGGATCAGGATCAGGCGGCAACAGAAAATCTACAGGATCAGGCGGCCATGTATCATGAGATAATAGTGTAGCAAGCTCTTCCTTGATAGAAGATGAGAATCTTTTAAGCGTCTCTTCCTCCATGGTTTATCTTCTCCACCTACTACTGCAACCCCCTGCATGTAAACAACAAATAAAACAAATATTCCAAAATTAAAATTTTAAAAAATAAAGTAAAATAAAAGGGTACAGTGATCTAGCCACAAGTCACATATACAGATCGTGGGCTGGTATGAAGAATAGGCCTTGTTTGGTTTGGGTTTGAGAAAAAGATTTTAGAGAAAATTTTTGAAAATTTTGTTTGGTTTGTAATTTTTTTCAAAAAATTTTCAAAATCATTTTTTTTCTCCTACACATCAATCAATCACTTTTTCTCTCTTCTCTCTCCTTTTCAATTACTTTTTCTCTCACATACATCTACTCAATTACAAAAATATATCAAATCATTCCAAACTCTCAAACTCTCAAACTCCAAAATTATTTTCAAAATATACAACCAAACAAACTACAAAAATTTCTAAACTCTCTTCCCAAAATATTTTTTGAAAACTTATCTCCCAAAGTTTTCTACTGCCACTACAAGAAAATGAGGATTTAACGGCGTTTAATTAACGACATTTTATTAAACGTCACTTTTTTTTTTATAATTAACGGCATTTTTTAAACGTCGCCTTTGTTGTTAGGTAAAACAGCACCGTTTTGTAAATAGAAGACGTTTAAAAAGCGCCTCCAAACCCTGTCTCTCTTCACACCCTCTTCCCTGTCTCTCTTCACACCATCTTCTATCTCTTTAGACTTATATTTTGAAAACCCTATTTTGAGCACCGCCGTTTCCTTCTCACTCACTCAAATCTCTCACTCACTCCTTGCTCTCTCTCTCTCTCTCTATTCTTCTTCGGTTTAGTTATTCTTCTTCGATTCTTCTTCAGTTCGGTGATTCATCTCGGGATTGCGATTTCGAAGTTTGATTTTGAGCATAGATTCGTGATTCATCTCCGTGGATTTGGAACTCTTCGTCTTCTTCAATCAGAGATTAGTTCCTCTCTCTTTCTCTCACTCAAATCTCTCTCGATTATTCTTTAGTTCAGTGATTCTTCTTCGATTTTTCTTCAGTTTGGTGATTCATCTCGGATTGCGATTTCAAAGTTTGATTTTGAGCATAGCTCCGTGATTTATCTCCATGGATTTGGAACTCTTCGTTTTCTTCGATCAGAGGTTAGTTGCTCTCTCTTTCTCTCACTCAAATACAAGATCTTGAGGTATGTGCTTTTGAGCATTCAACGGATGGTTTCTTGCTTTGTTGTTGGATGTCTCTGAATTTGGGACTTTTGATCAGTTGATTCAAATCTTACCTCCTATATGATGCAGACGCTAAGATTTGAGAAACATACTCGATTTTGATTGATAAATATGGGAATGGAACTTGCAAAATTGTTGTTTTCACTGTAAATTGACCAAAGAAATGAAATGTGTAAAAAAACTGAACTGAAGCTTAAGGTCTGGATGCAGTTAACTGGGTATACGTGTTAATACATGTGCATGATGTGATGGAATTTACAGTAAAATTTGGGTAAAGGTGGCATAGGGCTAGGCATGTCTGATGCCTGCTTACTTTTCAATGGAGTAGAGCTCTAGAATAGATGTGTTACAAAAGAAAATTGTGTATAATTGCCGAGCTGAATTTTACAATATGTATCTTTAAGCTTCAGTCATTGGTTCTGTGGTATATTTCTAATAAAAATTTTGGGTTGCTACCCATATTATATGGGCAAAGTTATTCAAATTAAGTTCATATTACTAAATATGTAATCTAGTACTTCCTTAGCAAGACCAGAGATTTTACAATATGCTTTCTTATTTTCAACAGACTTCACAACTTTGTGTTCACAATATTTTGATGATCACCTTTCCACCAACACGCCTTAACATCGGTAACCCCAAAAAAAAAAAATTCGACTAGTTTGCAAGAATCAAGAAAAGAAACTGTCATTTTCCAAATGTGCAAGCAAAGAAATGTCTTTGTGGAACTTTGATGATTAGACAACATGGAAAATTAGAATGATAGATCATGTGCTTTGGATTTTTAATTTTATTTTTTTATCGGCAGGTTTTCAATTTGATTTGAAGGTCAGCGTTCAATTTGATTTGTTAGGGTTGGGTGTTCAATTATGGGTGTTGTTTTTTTAAAGGTGGGTGTTCCATTTTAATTTATGCCCTTTATAGTAATTTTAATTGAGGCTATAATTGTCATTAAAAAAAATATCAATAGGCGGGGGTCCTTATTTCTTCTCTTATATGGATATATGTGTCCTCATATGAAGGTTATTCAAAATTTCATTTTTTCCTCTATGTTGAGATTATACTTTCCATTTTCCTTTTTCGGTTGACACAAAACTCATACTTTCCATTTAAGAGTTCTGTTATAACAACACTTTAGAAGGTATCAAACTCATGGACGTGATTCAGATTCTTTGGAACACTAATTGTTCTTGTCTTTTCAGCAGGGGCCCTCCTGGTGATCTTTATGTCTACCTTGATATTGAGGAGATTCCAGAGATCCAAAGAGATGGCATAAATCTATGTTCATCTGTTTCAATTAGTTATCTAGATGCCATATTGGGCACTACTGTTAAGGTAAAACTACTATCTTACCATTGTTAGTATAGTAAAAAATAAAATTTAAATGCTTCTAAATGTTTGACTCTTTGGTCTTCACCCTAAGCCATATTTATCTAATTTGAGTTCTAGAGTATAGAGGCCATTTTTAGAGTTAACACTACAGTAGTTGACAATCTTAAATATATCTACAACCCATAGAGCATATTATTTGAAGGAAGAGAATTTTAGCCAGAAGCTTGTGCACCAGTTGGACCTAAAAGAAAAGGAAGAGAATCTTAGCCACAGGCTTGTATTCAATGCCAAAGCCTAACACATAGTTTAGAGTCCCCCTGGACCCAAGATAGCGAGACAGACACTTCAAGGTGGCTTCACTCTCGACCAAGCTTCCAAAGAGGCTTTTCTCACTCACTCTTTTCGCCTGTTCTCCATCTCTAAACTCAGTGGTTTCTGTGCAGTACTTCCTTTGTCACCGCTGCAAGCTCAGAGGATGGGGCATTGAATGGAGATTTCTTGCAAAGTTCCTTGGATTCTCCAACTGAATAACAATTTGTTGGTTGCTTGACATTTAAACAGGTTAAGACAGTTGAAGGAACTACTGATCTACAGATTCCTTCGGGTACCCAACCTGGAGATGTGCTTGTACTGGCAAAGAAAGGAGCACCAAAGTTAAACAGACCATCAATACGTGGTGATCACTTATTCACAATTAAAGTTGCCATACCCAATCGTATTAGGTAAGCTGCTGTTCTAGTTTTAATCGATCAAATTATCCTAATAGTTCAATTCTTTCTTGTTTCCTTGACTATTCTAATGCAATTAAGCTTAATTTGTTCTATAAAATTGTGCTTCTAAAAATTATACATGGTTAGATGTTTTATGTACATTTATGGAAAAGTGACTCGGAAATTAGTTTGTAACAAATATGATAGATTGTGTATGGGTATTAGCTCATCTAAAGACAATTGAAAGTTTGAAATAAGGCATTGTTACATTGCATTTGGATGTGGTTCTTGTGTTTCTGGCAGTCCTTATAATGCTTGCTTAAAATAAAGAGTGCTTCAGAATTTCAGCAACTGACCTAATTTACATTTTATAGGATTGATAATAGTCAGCTTTTATACTTGTGTGTTCAAATGCTTTCTGGAAACTAATGCATTGGTTCAATTATGTGGGGCATGTAAACGCAGGCTAAAGATCATTTTATTTTTTTAATTTAATAATGGCTAAAGATGTTAGTGATAAAGATTTTAAGCTGTATCGCAACTTGATGCAAGTATCAAGAAACCTAACCCATCATAAGCTATGCTACCTGAACATATTGATCTTGGACAACCAATTGCTACCCATTTACCAACTTCCTGAATCTTTAACCAGTTCTCTTGGCAAGTTAATGTACTATCTACTGATTCTTCAAAGTCCCAACATAACCAAAATAGTTCTGGAAGAGGTAATAGAATAGAAGACGTATTCTGCTAGGCCTTTCCATCATTGTTGTGGAAAGCATCTTGACGTGGAAGTACGGTGACAGACAGCCAGGTTGAATTCAATTTACAGGTTTCCAAGTTAATATTAAACCTAAATCCTAGCTTGCCATACTCCACTAGCCCGAGCTGAGGTAGTGTGGAATTGGCTAATTGTATATGGTTTGTATTATTTATTGGGTTAAACCTAACGAGGGATGAGCACGATGGGGCTTTTTTGGGCTTATCTAAAATTCCTTATTGGTGCATGTGCCCATGCCCAGGGAAATTCTCGCCATATAATATATATATATATATATATATATATATATATATTATATTGACTTTGTTTATTTGTCTTGGAATTTGAAGGGTTCTTTTGAGGAGGTTGCACCTTTACAATATTGAAAGAATGGATAACGCAGCACTTTGTGCAGCTTTGTCAGCCTGCCCATCTCTCTTTGATCTAGAGATTGTTGCCCTGTAAATTTTATTTAGTTGGTTTCGAATTCTGTTACATATTGGTATGCTATACTTGTGGTAATTTGTGGTGGTAGCTCATATATTTTCTCTGCAGTGGAAGATTTCTGGTTTTTACTTTTGTTCCTTGGAATTCAAAATTTGTCTTCATTTGGATCAATTTGTCTTCATGTAGGTGGTTGGAACAATGTGGAACAATACTGTTGTCTTATTGTCTTATTACTCATCTTTTATAGGGATGCTATTGTGAGTTGGTTCTTGGTTCTAATCATTTGTTTTTTCTTTTTGTAGGGATGCTATTCAGGTGTGAATGCTGTCACGCTTTTTCTTTTTGAATAATTTCTTTTCAATCTAGTAATTGTCACATCTAATAACTCTGTTCATCAAATCGTCAGAAAATGTGCTAATTAATTTTTCTCTTTCATCAAACTATCCGAGAATGTAAATATAAAATTATAAATGCATCTCACCATTAGTTTGTATAATTTGTTGGGTAGTGTGAATCCTATAACTAATAGACACTAACCATTCAATTGCGAATTTCAACCATAAATTTGGAAGATGGTTATTATTATTATTTCCGCACTTATGACCTATTGTCTTAATTTTTAAAGAATATATAGTCAAGAGGAGACATTATCAATGAAATGACAACAGTCGTGGACATAACCTAGTTTTGGGGGTGACGTTTGTGTTCTTTGTGTCTGTGTGTGATTTATCATTCATGTGCATTTGTTCTTCTTTTCCATCTTAAGTGTGTGTGATTTATTATCACTCTAGACCCTGCTGCAAAGTGGGTGCTTGTGCATTGGGTACATCCTTTTCTAGTTATGTATAGAACAGCTTTATATGACACATACATTTGTGAGTGGATTAAAATTTAGCCTACATTTTAGCAGAATATATTCGTGGTGGAATTTTGTGTGCTAAAACATCAAGACAGATGAAGCAAATGATTTGGTTATCAAATTAGCAGAATACATGTGTGTGTGTGTTTCACGTTTGTGTGTGTTTTTGCGCGTTCTCATGCATTTTCTGATCACCGTGTTCCATTTTTATTTCCTGAAGGTTGTACACCTCCTACATTTGTCCGTATGCGCAGCATGTTTGGATTTCACGGAATTACGGGTTGTGTTAAATTTTATGGATAATTTTTCTGCTCTACTATTTCTTTTCTTTTTTCTTTTATTCATGTTACTGCAATTCTCGATTTGAAATTTCTTTACTTCTTTGTGCAGGGTCTGCAAGAGAAGATCAAATTAGTTCCTATTGATCTTCAAAATAGGCTAGATCGGTACAAGGAAAAAGTCTACCCACCAAATAAGGTTACATTCTCAACCATAATTAAATTGTTTGGAAAATACTGTTTGGTAATTTCTGTGTTCCTCGTTCTCTTCTTAAAATTGCAGAAATTTATATCTATCAAATGAGGAAAAAATCACAAAATCTGTTGAGAGCCCTCTTGTTTCATGGATTATGATATTTGCAGGTTCTTTTCTTTTTTCCTTTTCAAAATTAGTAGGTGCCATCACTGGAGCACAATAATGAAATTTGAGGAGAGAGTCTTGATTTGCTAAAATATATTGATAGCTACTTTGAAGGATC
The DNA here is from genome assembly GCF_004153795.1 of Camellia sinensis. Lineage (NCBI taxonomy): Eukaryota > Viridiplantae > Streptophyta > Magnoliopsida > Ericales > Theaceae > Camellia > Camellia sinensis. Next base: position 620,842 of record NW_021025823.1, on the reverse strand, counting down.
GGCTCTTTACATTGATGTAAGTAGATTTTTCACTAAATTCAACTCTTTATCGCTTCAAAAATTTGAATTCTAGAGCGTATCAAATGTCTATAGGATCCCACCTAGTGAGAATTTGCTGAGGAGTTGCTATCCTACACAAACACCTTTAATCTGGCCGTGATCACTTCACTGAAGGGAGGATCTGAAAATGAAATCAGTAAGATTCAAGACGTGCTATGTTTTTTTTTTTTTGAAGTACTACGATCTAGAAAGAAATTTAACATTTTATATGAATCATAATGTGACCCGCTCTAATAAACCTTGACAGGTACTGCTTTTGATTACCTCGAATCAGCTCTCTTCAAATTTACTGATGGACCTTTCTTCCTTGGTTAGTTCAGTCTAGTAAGTTAGTTGCACTCTACTAATTTGATATTTGTTTTCCATCTTTACTGTTCTTATATTTAAAATTATTATGTATTACTTAAACTACAAATGCAGTTGTGTTATGCATTGTAGTCAAAGAAGTGCGAACGAATATATACTTTCCAAGAAGTTGGTGAATATATAGTCAATTTGTAAATTGTAATGGAACCCCTAATCTGTGTCAAAATTTCTATGTTGCAGGTCGACATAGCATATGCTCCATTCATAAAAAGATTTTATCCCTTATTGCTAGATGTAAAGAAATATGACATCACTACAGGAAGACCTATGCTGACATCGTGGATTGAGGTTCATTACCTATCCCTTCCTTTTTGTGCAGAGCTTCTTTTATGTGGATGTCAACCAACAAGCAACAATAATAGCAATTGCTAACCAATTATCAACTGAGATGCTAAAATATATAGTTCATTTGCCCGTAACTAGGTTGCTTTTTGAGTATACATTACTGAATTTTGGATTTTGAATTTTTATGTTGTTTGATTTTTATGTTGACATCATTTGCCTGTAGCAGTTTCTAGTATTGTTTGATTTTTATGTTGACATCATTGTTCTTTCTTAATAGACATTCCACAGATCGTGAAGTTGCAATCATGATGCTTCTGGCCTATTTGTCATACATGATAGCTAAGGTACCAAAGCATTCTAAAGAAAAAAAAAATAGATACTATATATATCCTTTAAAATTCTCCTTATAACATTCAAGAAAAATAATAATTTCGGTTATCATATTGATTGTCTTGATTACAAAAAATGTGCAAGTAGACATTTTTATGTTTTTTCTACAACTTAGACCACTTACTAAATCACCATTTGTTGTTTTTCAAGGACATTCATAGCCCTCATCTCTGCTTCAGCTGGTGTTGAAGTCTTGAATCTTTGAATCCACCTCTTAGTTTAAAAATTAATTCATACATTTTATTTTTATTTTTATTTTTTTTTTGTTGTTCTTTTATTTATTATATATTTGAATAGAATATTATTTATTTGAATATTTATTATTTATTTGAATCGAATATTATTTATTTGATTATGTACATAGGTGCCACAAATAATATTTTGGTGGAAAATTGATTGAAAAACAAAATAAAAAAATATCTAGATATTTATGCTTCCTTAGTCATTAAGCTAAGACCAAGCTTATTTCCTATAAATTGAGAGCCTTGTCTCAATTCCACACACACACACACACATACCA
>NW_021025823.1:589198-617333 GCF_004153795.1 Camellia sinensis | reverse complement strand
AAATAAGTTGTTAACATTAAATATATTAAAAAAGAAAGAAAAAAGATTGAAGGTATATTTAGTTTTTGTTGTGAACCTTAAAAAAAAAAAAAAAAGGGATTGTTAACATTAAATATAAAAAATAAAAATGGGGATTAAAGTGGGTTGGGGAAAATCCATACCCATTAAGAAATGGGGAGGGTGGTACCCATGGGGAATGGAGAAAATTTATTATAGGGGAATGGGGATGGGGAATTAATATCCACCCCATTGCCCCCCATTGCCATCCCTAATTTTTAGATTTTGGAAATGTTATTTTGTGGGTAATGGTGATTGGATATTAATTGAATGAGATATTGAATTAGTGCTTCATTTGTTATTTGAATGGAGTTATTATTTTCTATGTTAGTTTTATTACAAGTATTTGAATGGGAGTTAATGTTATTATTTTCTATGTTAGTTTTATTACAGGTATTTGAATGGGAGTTAATGTTTTATATGTTAGTTTTATTACAGGCACTTTTTAAATTCAATCAAATAAAATTAGCACAATTTCAAAAAAAAAAAAAAAAAAGGGAAAGGGATATGACGGCGTTTTTACAAACGCCTCCTAAACCCTATATACTAACGGTCATATTTTTTAAAACAGATACCACGGCGTTTTCAAAACGTCGCTACATATTGTTGGTGATGTCCGCGTGCGTATAGTAGGACATTTAGTGGCGTTTTTTAAAACGCCTCCTATACTAATATCATGACGTTTTTGAAACGTCACAAAGTTACAGCGACGGCCGTATCTTCGACGCTTGGTACTAAACGCCACAAAAAGAATTGGCGGCGTTTTTGATAGATTTAGCGGCGTTTTTTAAACGCCACTAAAAGTCCAATTTCCAGCAGTGTGCAATATATGGTACGGTGAAACTTGCTTCATAAAACAATTAGTTAGTTTATTTTAGTAGAAATTACTTATCAAGGGCTTACAGAAAATTATTACAAAATTATGAAAAAATTTATGCAAACAACCATTACATATCATCATTCAAACACATAATAAAAATTAATTTGATAAAAAAATAATAATAAATGTCTAAAAGATTTATCAATTTTACATAATTTTATTTTTGGTGGGTAGAAATAATTTTTAAAATTTTAAAAATATTTTTTGACATTTATTTTTGTCAAATTAGTTTATATTTTATCAAATTAACGATTTTGCCATTGAAATTAAGTAATGATATCTTCAATTGTCCTTATTTGGAACAAGATTCAAAATTCATGGTCAAATATATCACAATTAAAAAATCAGGGACGAAAGTGACACAAGCCCCAAACTATAGAGACTGTTAGTGTAATTCGCCCAACATTTTTTTTTAATATTTTTAAAGTCATGTTAGGATTATCATATTTGGATATTATATGATGTGTTATCTTACATGACACTCATTATATCATTTGATAGGCTCCATATGATATATATGAAGTGTCATTTAAAGTACGATATCAAATGTGATCAGCATAAATTATTAAAATTTTATCTTGAAATTCTTTTTAAAGATTCCAAATTTAAATAACTAAAATTTAATTAAGAAAAGGTATATTGCCATGTATAGAATCTTTCTACAATGTTTTTCTTATGAAAATTTCATTTATGTTATAGAATATTTATATGAAAAAAATATTTTTTCATATTCTTCTTAAATGTTAAACTTGAGCACCAAAATCTATCAATTATTGTCTAAATTAAATTTAGCTTACATATAAACTTTTCATCTATTTTTTTTTTAATTTTAAATTAGATATGTTTGGATGGGTTAATAATTTTATGCGATATGTATTTATTAATTTTTATAAATTGAAATTAACATTTTGAAGCTCTTAAAACATTTTGGATAAAAGTTATTTTGCGTTAATACATAGATAATAATAATATTAGATTTGAAAAAATTATCCTTCACAAATCATAATTATAGTTTAATTTGTCAATAAAAAATAAAGTGATAATTTCAAGACATGTATGCTTTCTATTATATAAATTATAGTAAGATATTGCTCATTAGAGATTGATGATTATAATTAAATAAAACTAAAAAACTTACCATATTGATTAACAAAAATATTTAAATTAAATGAAAATAAGATAATAATAAACAAGAAGGAACTTTTAATATAACCAAAGAGCTCAAAATATAATAATATAATATTATTAAATTTTATCATTTGATAACATGTGTATTTTCATGTATAATTTTTTAATAATTTATAATTTTAAGGAATATATTACCTTATTGATCAATAAATGGCATGATTTTAATATTTTGAAACATAAAAAAGTTTGATCATATAAAATGTTTCATAAAAATTAAGTTTAAATGTTTAAATATATTACCATATTGTCAAATGACCAATAGTTTATTGACAAATATATTTTTATAATTTTTTAATTCAAAAATTTATGAAAATAGAGTTTGAACCTTGAATGAACAACAATGTTTTTATTTATATTATATATATTATATAATAAGCAAAAATGTTGTTGGGTCAATGAAATTAAAACCCTCAATTCAAGTTTTTTAGATTTTTGAATTAATAAAATATAAAAATAATTGTGTCATAAAATCATTGGTCCTTTCACTTTAATTTAATTATTGACTTTTTAATTATTATGGTAATATATTTCACATTTCAAAATTACCTTTTAATTTCTAAATGTATTCTTCTATGACAACGAAGACAAGTTTCCGAATAAATCTAATCTGTTCGCTACTGAATTATTGAATGCTTTTTTTCAATTTAAATAGGGATATAATAGTAATAAAAAAAATTCAAGTTGGCGCTCCCAACCTAAATTTTGGGGTGCAAAAGCATCACTTCAATGTCATCGCCCTTAGGACTACAAGGGAACCAAGTTGTTCATGAACAACTTGAGCTCGATATTTAGGCTCGTTTATTAATTGAGCCGAGTTCGAGTAGCCCTAAGTTTGGTTGGATAAGGCTCATGAATATAAAAATAAATAAATAAATATTTATTTTTAATAATATATCTAATAAATTTTCAATAATATATTTATTTTTCTATTTATGTTTGATGTTTGTGTAAATTTACATATTTGATTGATGAAATTTATTATTAATATAAGTATTAATGTATATTTTACTCATAATTTTCTATTTTTATCTTAATAAGGCTTCGTTTGGGAATAAGTTATTTTAGTAACTTTTTTACTTTTTACGAAAAGATGTGCAAAAAAGTAGAGATAGTAATGTGACAAATTATAGTGACTTTTTGGCTAAAACATGTAGTCGCCAAACGAGACCTAAGTAAATTGATTTAAGTTTAATTTTTTTTCCGAGCTTGAGCTTGAATTCGGCTCATTTATGTCGAGCTCGAGCCGAGCTATCAAATTCGATTATTTCAGCTCGAATAATTCTTAATAAATAAGTTAGAACACTCAAAAGCTCGACTTGACTCATTTTCATCTCCTTAGAGGATTTCAGCCTCATGGAACTATTAATCCTAATAATTTTTTAAACAAACATGATTTTTTTTTTTATTGGCAAAAGTCCGTGGTTAGTTATTAAATTAACATCTCGGATAGTTAAAACTCACACTCATACACTTTGCAACAAAATTTTACCCTCCCATTCCACTCTTAAGAATGAAACCCAAGATCTTCCTCTTTTGTGTTTGGTTGGGGATTTGGAGAGGGATTTGGAAAGGGAAAGGGAAAATGTGTGTGAAACTATGTGAAATATAGACATGATTTATTCACATTTCACCTACCTTTTCCATTTCCCTTTCCAAATCCCTTCCCAAATCCCCCAACCAAACACAGGAGAGAGACTTAATAACAAAAAGGTTAGCCAACTAGACTAGAATCTCATAATTAAAAAAACATGATATTTATATATCCTACTTTACTATTAATCCAATCTCAACTTCTATAATCCAATCTCTAAAAACAAACTGGCCATAAAGTGCAAAATAAGCGGAAAGCCCTGCCGTTGTCTATCGCATACCAAGTAAAAGATCACAGACCAAAGTGAAACCACAAGGTCACAAAAGAATAAAAGAAAAAACAGAAAAAGTGATGGGAAAATAGGAACATCTCTTCCTCGTCTTTGTTGGTGTTGTGAATAACGAACGTGACTTACAGATTTTTTTTGAACACCAAGTTAAAATATCGTTTGAAAATAGACTTAACAGTGCAAAAGAGCCAAAAAAACAAAAAAGGCCAGTCCTGATAATACAACTATGCCAAACCATGAATGTCAACTCACCGGCCATTGGGCTCTGAATAAAAACTACAAATCAGTGATGATTCAGCATATGTTTTACTAACAACATATCATATATATATATATATACGGTCCAGAATAGACTTTATACAATAATTTAAAGCAGAGGCACCCACTCTGTCCTTTTTCTCAGCACTATATTCTAATGTAACACTAATGCATCACTATTTGTTTGTTTGATAAATGCATCTTGGATGGGAGATGCTCTTACTGTTTCCAAAACAAAAAGCTTTTCCTTTTAAGCCTCCGTTTGGGAAGTGGGTTGGCTTTTTGGCTTTTTGGCTTTTTTAGCTATTTTAGCCTGGGCTAAAAAGTTTGGTTTGGGAAGGACTTTTTGGCTTTTTGGCTTTTTTTTGTGAGAGAAGAGTGTAATGATTATGGGTTGGATGTGATGTTTTGTTTGTTGTGGCTAAAATAACATGTTTTGTCTTTTGTGGCTATTTTAGCCCCAACCCACTTGCCGATGAAAAATAAAGAGAAAGAGTAATACTCCATTGTGCATTTTTGGAGCAAGGATCCTCTAGAGTTTTTTTTTTCCTAAAATTTCTTAGAGTGGTGGATTGTGTGGTCAAGATTTAATAACAAGTCACATCAATTTTTTAACATTAAATCTCAACCACACAATACATCACTTTAGGAAGCTTTAGGAAAAAAATACTCTAAAGGATCTTTGGTGGCATTTTTGACCCATAAATTTATTGATGTGGTAAGGGAATTGGACTCTTAATGATGAGATGTATAAGACCATTTTCAATGCTTACTCAAATTTATTATCAAATTTGAATTTGGTAAAGAAAGACTTTTTTTTTTTTTTGATCGGCATAAAAAAAAAAGACTTTTGCTCCAGCGGTTTCATTAAATAAGTATCAAATCTAAGATTTCACTTTTTTCTTTCATCAAAATGAGGATCAATGTGCCTTTTATCAAATTATTGTTCATTGTCGTTGCCGGATGTCCTCCCAGATGACCACCTCAAGGCAAAAATTTGTAAAAAAATTGCATTGGCCAATCATCAAATTGAGAATCAATGTGCCTTTCATCAAATCATTGTTTATTGTCGTTGCCAGATGTCCACCCGGATGTCTTCCTGGATGACCATCTTAAGGTAAAAATTGTGAAAAAATTATACTGGCCAGTCGATCACCTCAAGGCAAAAAACAAAAAAAAAAATTACGCTTGCCGGATATCCGCCCGGTCATCCTCCCAGTCGACTGGTGGTTTGATAAAACACCAAAAACCTTCGTTGGAGCATTTGATATCAAATGAAACTTTTACTCAAATTTGATGAAAAAATTGATGTATCTTTGGAGATGCTCTAACAAATCAAAAGTTGACACCTATACTAACATATCATTATGGATAGAATTATGAAATTTTTTTGAGAGTCTTAAATATTTTCATATACGTTTTCATGACTTCATAATTAATTTTATAAAAAAATCTCAGGACAGTAATTTCTCCAAAAATAAATAGTGACTAAATTAGAAAACTTGGGTTCATACACAAGAGACATGTATTTATTAACTTTTAAAAATCAAGAAATTTGAAAAGTTTATATTAATAATTTGAAACTCTTAGGTGAAAGTAACCCTACCTTAATATTTATATGTAGCCAGGGCAGGCCTGGGGGAGGCTAGCAAGGCTACCTTGGCTTCGGAATTTTGTCTAAAAAATAGGTATAACATAATAATTTGAAACTTTTAGGTGAAATGTCACTTTGCCTTACTATGCTCAGGCCTAGGGAAGGCTAGCAAGGCTGCCTTGGCTTCGAAATTTTGTCTGACAAATAGGTATAAAATAATAATTTGAAACTTGCAGGTGAAATGTCACTTCACCTTAATATTTATATGCAGCCAGGGCAGGTCCGCCCGGGCGAGGCTAGCAAAGTTGCCTTGACTTCGGAATTTTGTCTAAAAAATAGGTATAAAATAATAATTTGAAACTTTTAGGTGAAACGGCACTTTACCTTAATGTTTATAAAAAGGAAAATGTTCGAGGGTTATAATTTTTGTGATTATAATGATTTAAAATTGTTAAAATAATATCATTTTGGTATATTTTATATTTAAAATGATGTCGTTTTGATAATTTTGAACCATTATGACCATAAAAATTGTGACACTCTAACATTATTGTTATCAAAAATGATTTAGGCCTCGGATTTGAGACTCGAAGTTGCCTCGAAATTAATTTTTTTTTTCTTTTCTTTTCTTTTCTTTTCTTTCAAAGCTGTTTTAGTTTGGTTTTTTTTTTAAATTTTTTTTTCTCTCTTTTCTTTATAGGGGTGATTATGTATAAGGGTGTACTAAAAAATTAGATATTTTGTAAGTGAGTTGGGTTAGACCGATTAGGTAATAAAATTGACTGATCAATTTTTTTTTATTATTTTATTTTATTTTATTTGTTAGGTTGTGTTGGTTTTTTTTTTTTTAAAGGTGGTTATATGTAGGGGTGTGCCAAAAAACTAAACATCCTATACTAACTCATTGTACAAAATTATATGAAATTAATGAATTTTAACCAACAGTTTAACTGATCATTCAATTAGGTTAGACTGATTAAGTGATAAAATTGACTAATTAATTAAACTATTGGTTAAATTTTGTTAATTTCATATAATTTTATATGATGAGTTGATGAAAAATGTATAGGGTGTGTTTGGTAACGTTTACGTTTTCAGTTTATATTTACAAAAATTTTATAAACTAGTTTTTGTTTATTTTTAGAAAAACATAAACTACAAACGCGTTTGGTAATTGACAAAATGTTTAAAAAAATTTAAAAATATAAAAAAGAGTGATAAATGCAAGTAATGGCAAGTGCTGGGGAAGAATCTCAACCACACAATACATCACTTTAGGAAGCTTTAGGAAAAAAATACTCTAAAGGATCTTTGGTGGCATTTTTGACCCATAAATTTATTGATGTGGTAAGGGAATTGGACTCTTAATGATGAGATGTATAAGACCATTTTCAATGCTTACTCAAATTTATTATCAAATTTGAATTTGGTAAAGAAAGACTTTTTTTTTTTTTTGATCGGCATAAAAAAAAAAGACTTTTGCTCCAGCGGTTTCATTAAATAAGTATCAAATCTAAGATTTCACTTTTTTCTTTCATCAAAATGAGGATCAATGTGCCTTTTATCAAATTATTGTTCATTGTCGTTGCCGGATGTCCTCCCAGATGACCACCTCAAGGCAAAAATTTGTAAAAAAATTGCATTGGCCAGTCATCAAATTGAGAATCAATGTGCCTTTCATCAAATCATTGTTTATTGTCGTTGCCAGATGTCCACCCGGATGTCTTCCTGGATGACCATCTTAAGGTAAAAATTGTGAAAAAATTATACTGGCCAGTCGATCACCTCAAGGCAAAAAACAAAAAAAAAAATTACGCTTGCCGGATATCCGCCCGGTCATCCTCCCAGTCGACTGGTGGTTTGATAAAACACCAAAAACCTTCGTTGGAGCATTTGATATCAAATGAAACTTTTACTCAAATTTGATGAAAAAATTGATATATCTTTGGAGATGCTCTAACAAATCAAAAGTTGACACCTATACTAACATATCATTATGGGTAGAATTATGAAATTTTTTTGAGAGTCTTAAATATTTTCATATACGTTTTCATGACTTCATAATTAATTTTATAAAAAAATCTCAGGACAGTAATTTCTCCAAAAATAAATAGTGACTAAATTAGAAAACTTGGGTTCATACACAAGAGACATGTATTTATTAACTTTTAAAAATCAAGAAATTTGAAAAGTTTATATTAATAATTTGAAACTCTTAGGTGAAAGTAACCCTACCTTAATATTTATATGTAGCCAGGGCAGGCCTGGGGGAGGCTAGCAAGGCTACCTTGGCTTCGGAATTTTGTCTAAAAAATATTTCCTATCAATAAATAAATAAAATATAAAATTAATTAATTTGTATGATATGTTTTTAAAAAAATTATTTAAATTCTATTCATTCAATGTAAAGTGACTTTTAGTGACTCCAATTGGGGGAAAAAAATTTAAAAATTCTTTTAATAAATTCAAAATCCAAATAATTCGAATGACTTCAATAGGAAGTATCTGGGTTCATTTGTATTTTTTAACACTCATAGGTCTTATTGTTGGACTCTATGAGTGAGAGGATTTGATTAACAGTAAGGGAGATCACAAAGAGTACAAAAATGCTTGGGACCTCTAATTAGAGGTGCCACTAGTGATGTGGCAGTGAGTCTCACCCACTGCCAATGTCAATGTTGTGTCTATTTTTTTTATTTTTTTTTTATTTTCCACCTCATTAGAGGTGTGTTTAGAGCCTCTAAATTAGAGTTCTCTAGCATTGCCCATTGAATATTTATATGTCTACAGGGCAGGCCTAGGGGATGCTAGCAAGGCTGCCTTGGTTTCGGAATTTTGTCTGAAAAATAGGTATAAAATAATAATTTGAAACTTCCTGGTGAAATGTCACTTTTCGTTAATATTTATATGTAGCCAGGGCAGGCCTGGGTGAGGCTAGCAAGGCTGCCTTGGTTCGGAATTTTGTCTAAAAAATAGGTCTAAAAATGATTTTTAGGTCTAGTTTGGGGAGTGACTATTTTAATTAAAAAGTTAAAAAGTCAACTAAAACTAGTCACATTACTTCTCTATTTTTCTATACATCTTTTCGTAAAAAGTCAAAAAATTACTAAAATAGCATGTTCCCAAACGAGACCTGCTTTTAGGTTAAGTTTGGCTCATTAAAATAAAAATGCATGAAATAATATTTCATCAAAATATTTATTTTTACATGTAGTTTACTAAAAAATAATTAAAGAAATGTATTATAAATGGAATCATTATTCATTATTATTAAGAAATAGTCATTCTATATATAGATTAAGGAATAATCATTTTATTTTATTCAATTTCATTCCGGTAAACCAAACCTACATTATAATATTAATAGTTTAAAAATAAAGTTTTACTCAAAAAATAAATTAAAATGGTGAATTATTTAAACATAATGGGTGATTGTTCATCAAATGTACGAATTATTTATAAAATATTATTGACTATATCAATTGTAATTATCTTTGCAAAAATAAATATTTTTGAGTTAAAATTGATCAAATTTTACATTCAATCAGCCACAATAGATTAAAAAAAATGTGAATAAATTAATATTGTCCAAAATCTATATTAATAATTATGATTTAAAAATATGTTAATTGTAAAAATAATATGAAATTCCTTTAAAAAAATATAATATTATAATTATCGTCAAAAACAACACATTATTTATTGACTAATACAATATTTAAAAAAAATTAAATTTATCACTTAATATTTTAAATGATTTTGGTACCAAGAGTAAAAGATGCTCTTGAACCCTTGATTACAATTAGGAATATAATCAGTTCGGTACGGTCGGTATTTAGGTAAAAATTTTCACCGAATCGATAATATCGGTTTTATTATTTTGAGCACCGATACATACTACTCCCATCAAATCGCACCGCACCGAACCGATTGAAACGGTTTGGTTCAATGTTGTTTAATCGATCTAAGACCTTTCAAAATTGAACCACTTTTTACTATAGTTACTAATCTATATAAAAATATTAAATTAGTTATTTGTCCACTACTTCAAACATATCCAATCCGTTTATTTAATAAATACTTTTCAATTCCTAGCTTAACAAAAATACAAAAAAATAAAAAATAAAATAAAATAAAAAATATTAAGACTTCAAGAATAATGAGTTAGAATTAAGATTATATATAATAAGAGTTTACAAACTTAGGTCATAGAGATGATAATGTTAATAATTTATTAATATCATTATATTATATATATTATAGAAATACAGTATATGTTGAAGTGGTCGGTTTCAGTTTAATTCGGTACATAAGGTGTTTGAATTGATACCAAACCAAAAACTAAAAAAATAAAATTAAAAAACCACACAAACTGATTCTTATTAAAAAACAGACCAAATATAGTTGATTCGGTCTAATTTAATCAGTTTGGCTAATTTTTTATTACATCCCTAATTACAATAAACGATCTTTTGGTTGGCTCTGATGAGATCTACTTTGCTGCGAGGAGTTATTGGTTGGTCCGGGGCACCAAGTGCTTCAACGATATTATGATTAGTGAAGGGGATGGAGTTCACGAATTTGTATTGGGTAATTGAAGAGCATGAAGGGATATAGTGAATTAAGATTGATAAATGACAGAATGACGTAACGACCCTAGACCAACTAATAATTTTTTATTGGGATTTTTATTGATAAATCTCATTTAGAAGTGTTTTAATCCAAGAAGTCCATGAAAGAATTTTTTCATTTAGTCCTATGTATGTATAGTTTTATTCCATGAAGCCCTTTTTCTCGATTTACACTATTTTCTTGAACACTTATGCCCCTTATATTTAATTTTGATACCCTTATAAATATTTTTTGAACGGTTAGTAATTTTATGATGTGAACATTCATATTTTAAAATTCACACTGGTAGAAATGTAAAATTGGCCCGTGGGCGGCCCGAAACCCGCCCGCAAGCCGGGGCGGGCCCGGCCCGTTGACAATATGAATATTCACATTGACATATTAACATTCACATTAATAGGAGTGTAAAATTGACCTGCGTCCTGTGGCGGCGCGAAACCCGCCAGCGGCCCATGGGCAGCCCGAGACAGGCCCAATCCGGCCCGTTGACAATGTGAATATTCACATTGACATGTTAACATTCACATTGATAAGAGTATAAAATTGGCCCGCAGCCCATGGGCGGCCAAAAGCCCCCCCTGCGGCCCGGGGCGGACCCCGCCCGGCCCGTCGACAATGTGAATATTCACATTGACATGTTAACATTCACATTGATAAGAGTGTAAAATTAGCTCGTGCCCCGTGGCTACTCAAAACCTGCCCACGGCCCGTGGGCGGCCCGAGCGGGCCCGGCCCAGCCTGTTAATAATGTGAATATTCACATTGACATGTTAACATTTACATTAATAAGAGTATAAAATTGGCCAGCGGCCTAGGGCGGGCCCGACCCAGCTCGTTGACAATGTAAATATTCACATTGACACGTTAACATTCACATTGATAAGAGTGTAAAATTGGCCCGCAGCCCGTGGGCGGCCTAAAGCCCGACCGCAGCCCGACCCGTGACATTGTGAATATTCACATTGACATGTTAACATTAACATTGATAGGAGTGTAAAATTTGCCCGCTGCCCGAAGCTTGCCTGCGGCCTGGGATAGGCCCGGTGTCACGGGCCGACTCCTTAAGAGGCGCAGCGGATCAATTTTTGCCCGTGTGGCGCTCAAACTCCACCAAGTTTAAGCCCGCCATAGCTCACTAACAAATCGAGTGTTGGTGATCTCACCTGTTTGAACATTAGGGCCCAATGCTTTGTCAAGCAAAACAACTTCACAAGGAAGCTCCATCTTCACCCAGATGCCACGAGTAGGCCTGACGCCTCAAGTGCACCAAGCACGGCATAAGTCGCTTCATAGCGCCAAGCTTACTTCAAGCAAGGTGCTCGCCCAACTTAGGTTTATGTCATCAAGGTGCCTAGCCACACAACAATGTACTAGCAAAGGTCCTCAACTTAGCCGACAAGCCAACACTGCATGTTGGGTCTTTAATAGCATCTCGAAGTGTCACAGGGGCTAGCATGCCTCAATAGATGCATATTGGATGGCCGCTTTGTCATGCGAAGCCCACAAGCCACCGAGGGCCAATCTTGTGCCCACGGCGTAGTCCTCGTGCCAACACGCGTGCTAGATTCCGCCTAAGGCCATTGCGCACCTTAGCGTTGCACCAAGGTGTAGCATGAGTACCGCGACGTCTCAATCCGTAGCTTGCTCGTAGCATAATGTAGTCCCTCAATGGACGTAGTCATTGCATAGCTTGATGCCTTCATTCGATAGCCCCCATATGCGGTGTCGCCTTCCAACCGCTTAGCATAAGCCACAAGATCCCCTCGTGCGAGGTTGAACCCAAACCAAGCACAAGAGTTGGCACACGAGGCCTTTAGTAGTGCCTCGATAGCCCATTCGGTCCAAAACGAGTCCCAAAGATACCATATTGCGTGGTATAGTGGAAACAACGTAGAGGACCTCTCACCCGGGAGGGTCGCGCAGTGCCCACATCTTCACACCGTCCACGGGCCTCCCAAACCCACATGGAGACTCTAGACACCCCTTTGGATGCCCAAAGCCCACCCTTGAGTTGCCCCAAGGTTGCTCACTTCAAGCCCAGTTTGGGCGGGGAGGTTGGTAGGTAGCACACCATACCCCCTTATAGTAGCTTGTTAAGCCCTTTTTCATCTGGCAGGAGGAAACATCATACATGTCCGAGGAGTCATAATGATTTTTCATAAATTCCACAAATTACGAAAAATCACGAAACTTGGTCGGGAAAACACTTCTCCCAAGACCTATCTCTAGTAAAAAATTCAACCCAAAACTCCTTCGTTTGAATGCCGAAACGATGTGCCAAAGTTCTGCACTGCTGGCTGCCATTTTTTGTTGCTGGCAGCACTGGTTGCTGCTGCTGGCAGCGCTGGTTGGCTTCTAATATGGGCTGTGGCTTTGTCTTTTGTTGGCTATTGGTGGCCTACATGACTTGGGCTACTTGGGGCCAATGTTAGGCCACGTTGGGGCACTTCCAACGGCCACTCTTGAGCACTCAAATGGCCACACCATCGCGAGCGAAACGTTACGGAGTTGGCCTTGCAAGGCAACCCGTGACACCCGTCCTGGCTCGTTGACAATGTGAATATTTACATTGACATGTTAACATGCACATTAATAGGAATGTAGAATTGGCCCGCGGCCCGTGGGCTGCCCGAAGCCTGCCCACGGCCCGGGGCAGGCTTGTTTGGGTCCGGGCCCGAGCCTCGAGTCGAGCCTCAAGTCGGGCCGATGGGCCTGGGCCTAGCCTTAGGCTTGGGCGGGCCTGTCCATTTTTTTTTTAATTCTTTTTAATTTTTTTTACCAAAATTTTATTATTTTCTACAAAAAAAGGCATTAGGCCTCGACGCGGGTAGGGCCTCGGACCGAGCCTTGAATGGGCCTTAACCGGGCCGATGGGCCGGGTTGGGCTTCAAAGTATGGCCCAGGCCCTAGCCTAGGGTCTCGGACTAGGCTCGAGCTTGAGCCCGAGCGCGGGCCCAAACGAGCCTTTCCCGAGCCTTGGGCGGGCTTCGGGCAGCCTATGTTCTTTTTGACTATTCCATTAAGTCTTATTTGAGGTAAGAAGACCAAAATACCATTTTCATCTACTTATATTCTATTTAGTCCACATTATTTTCTTATGTCTCAATAAGTCCTATGGGAGACATAATTACCAAAATACCCATAATGTAAATGTTTACATCGTCAATGTGAATGTTCATATCATCAATGCGTAGAGGCCCGGGCCGGCCCACATCGAGCCTCGTAGGTGTCCGAAAAAATCCGGGCCAGCTTGGCCCACGGGCCAAAAAATTAAGCCTAGGCCCTAGCCCTAGCACAAGGGTATTCGGGTTTTGGACGGGCTAATGGATTGAGCCTCGGGTCGGGCTGGTAGGCCTGGGCCTAGCCTCGAGCTTAGGTCGGGCTTGGGTGGGCCTAGCCATTTTTTTTAAATTCTTTTTAATTTTTTCTACAAAAATTTTGTTATTTTTCACAAAAAAAGACATTGCGCCTCGGGCAGGCTGGGCCTTGGATCGAGCCTTGAATGGGCCTTAAGCAGGCTGATGGGCCGGACCAGGCTTCAAAGTGATGGCCTAGGCCCTAGCCTAGGGTCTCGGACATGCTCGGGCCTAGACCCAAACGAGCTTGCCCCGGGCCATGGGCGGGCTTCGCGCAGCCCACGGGCCGCAGGCCAATTCTACATTCCTATCAATGTGCATGTTAACATGTCAATGTGAATATTCACATTGTCAATGGGCCGGACCGGGCCCGCCCCGGGCTTCCCATGGACCACGGGCGGGTTTCGAGCTTCCACGGGACGCGGGCCAATTTTACACTCCTATTAATGTGAATGTTAACATGTCAATGTGAATATTCACATTGTCAACCGGTCGGGCCCGCCCCGGTCTGACTCAAATTTTTTCGGGCACCCACGAGGATTGACATGGGCCGGGCCCCTACACATTGACGATATGAACATTCACATTGACGGTATGAACATTCACATTAGGGGTATTTTGATAATTATGTTACCTATAGAACTTATTGAAACATAAGAAAATAATGTGAACTAAATGGAACATAAATAGATGAAAAGGGTATTTTGGTCTTCTTATCTCAAATAGGACATAATGGAATAGTAAAAAAGAATATGAATTGGATGAAATAAAGCTCTTAGAAAGTGGATTTATCCAAAAAGCTCCGTTTTTTATTTGTAGCAATGGACGATACTCTTGATCCTTGATTACAATATTTTTTAAATCAACGAAAACAAATTTAAAAAATAAAAAAATAAAAAGCTAAGAATATGCTGGAATATGCTGACAACGAATGTAATTCAAAAATCAAAGTTGGTGGTTTCGGACAGATTTAAACGAGTTTTGCACTAAAATAATTCAATTCAAACTTTGATAACGTTTATATTTATTATTTATATTTATAAAAAAATTTTAAACTATAAATAAAACTCGTTTGATTTCTATTTTCAATTTTAAAAAATTATAAACAGTTTACAAAATTTATTATAGAAATGTTAGTTTCTTTTTCTATTTTTTTTTCTTTTCATTTCTTTTCCTCTCCTCTACTCTTTTCCACTACTATAATTTATTTTAAAACTTTATATCCATGACTTTTTTTAATGTTGTCCATGATACACTAATTACAAATAACACATTCACTTTGTTTGGTTTGAATTTTCTAAAAACACTTTTCAGAAAATTGAATTTTTTTGTTTTTTGTATTTTTTTTTTGTTTTTATTGAATTTTTTAAAAATATTTTAAGAATTTTTTTTAATTTTTAAATACACCTAATGTAAATATACTTAAAAAGTATAATATTTGTGAAAAAAATATTTTAAAAATTCACTAAATACTAGAAATACAAAAACAAAAAAATGAAAATTCAATACATTTTTCTTATTCTTGTATATTTATTAATTTTTTAAAATATTTTTTTACAAATATTTTAATTTTTAGATACATCTAAGTAAAGTGCATATAAAAAAGTAAAAAAAAATTCTTAAGATTTTAAAAATATTCACTAAAAACAAAAAAAAAACAAAAAAACAAAAAAAAAAACTCAATTTTTAAAAAATTAAATTCAGAAAATTGAAACCAAACACACTGATTCATTCATTTTCACTCATTTATTTATCATATTTCATCTTTTAACTCATTAATTACAAATTATTATCTATAATATACTATATTACCTTTAATTTTTATCTATAAGCTACACAACTAACATATATCTCCGTCTCTAGAAAAATACCGGATATGATATGGGATGGGAGTGGGGGACGACTAATTCGTTCTAAATTCACCTCGTTGCCATTCCTTCTCATGGCTATCAGCTACCATCACCAACATCCATCAATCATCTTCGGCCACCACATCTCTCAACAGCTAACCACCTTCCATTGCTACCGGTGGCAAACACTTTCGGGAATTACCTCCCGTTGCCAACCTCAGGCCACCATCTCCAATCGTCGACAATCATCTCCAGTAGTCTCCAATTTCAGTTGTTTTCAAAATAAAATTTTAAAATACTTATGTATCAAACATGTTTTTTATTTTATTTTTACTTAAAATAAACATAAATATATTTAATATTTTTTGTAAACAAAAAATAGTAAACTGTAAACTTTGTCAAACGATACTTAATAAATGAGTTTAAATAAATTGGGTTAAATTGGATATAGATTGAACAAATCAATTTGATTAATTCGTTTATTTTATTGAATTCTTTTTCTAATGGATGTAAATTTTTCTTTAAAAATGGTTTTTTACACAACTACAATTTCTTTCAAAAATAATTTTTCTTTAATGATTATAATTTAAATTTAAAAAGACAATTATTGGTTAACTAATGACCGAAATATTTACATAAAAAGAATTTAACATGATTTACTTGTTAATAAGGTGGTTCCTTTATCATTTACATTTTTTTTTTTGTTTTTTTGTTTCTGTATTAATATAAGTTTTTGTTTTACCAACATTATATCAAACCGGTGTTCAATTTTTTATCAAAATAATATTAATATAAATATTTGTTTTACCAATTTTACATAAAACAACGGGTACTTTGGCCAAATAGTTCAATTTCCATGCTTTGTAATTCTGCACAGGTTTGATTCCTGGCATTGATTTCTCCTTATACGGCGACGACAGCAGTGTGGCGTTGGAGTCACTATAAAGTATAAGGGTTTTATAGATTAAATTCTTTTGTCATGAGAATAAAATCTTTGTTGTAAAAAAATAGAGAAACTAATTTT
This sequence comes from Camellia sinensis, assembly GCF_004153795.1. Lineage (NCBI taxonomy): Eukaryota > Viridiplantae > Streptophyta > Magnoliopsida > Ericales > Theaceae > Camellia > Camellia sinensis. The sequence continues at coordinate 600,614 of NW_021025823.1, read as the reverse complement.
TGTCGTAAGGTAGTCCTGAAAAGTAAAAGAAAAGATTTTTAGTAATAAAATTTTAAAAATATCATTAGAAAACATAACAATTTGTCGCCAAAAGGATTATTTTGAGACAAAAAATTTGGTTCCTAACGCTCTGTCTAGTTCATGGATTTGAAAGGAATTTGAAAAGAGAAAGAAAAAATATGTATAAAATGTAGTTATATTTTATTCACATTTTACTGACATTTTTATTTTATTTTCTAAATTCCTACCAAATTCATGAATCAAATACAGCATAAATGATAGTAATTCATTATTAAATGTCTAATTTTGTCACTAAACTATAACAATGACACTTTTGGCAACTAAAATATTTGATTCCTTAAAAGTAATGTTGTCTATAAATTTTTGTTTCTAAAATCTTAATTTGTTGTAATAATTTAGTAGTGATGGCAGTGGACATGATAATGGATTTTTTTCCTTCTAATATGGCAGCTGGTGGCTGCGGCAACGGCGGCGACGAAAATACATTACAATAAAAAGCAGTTTTAGCGACCAAAATTTCATCGCTGAAAGTAGGGCAATTGGCGACTAAAATTGAATTAGTAGCCAAATGTAATGTATACTTATTGGCGACTAAAAATCAGTTTAGTTGCTGATTATATGGGTTTTAGCGACTAAAACAATTTTAGTAGCCAAAAGTGAAGGTTTTTGGCGACTAAAAGACATTAGTAGCCAAAAGCATAGGTTTTGGCGACTAAAAAATGGTTTGGTCGCCGATTGTAGGTGTTCTACCGACAACAAAAAAATTTGTAGCCAAAAGTAAAGGTTTTTGGCTACTAAAAAAAATTTAGTAGCTAAAAGTGGACAATTGACGACTGAAATTGAGTTTAGTCGGCAAAAGTGGCGGCTTTGGCGACTTAAAATCAGTTTAGTCGCCGAAAGTGGTTATTTTTAGGCGGAAATTAATTTTTTTAGCGACTAAATTATTGGTGGTAGCCAAAACTAAGGTTTTTGGCGACTAAAAAAAAATTTAGTCGCCAAAAGTGGCTCTTTTTTTTTTAAAAATAAATAATTTATTTTTTACATAAATTATATTGAATAAAAATAATTATGTTTATATATATAGTTTAATATTAATACGGGTCAATATACTATATAAATAATATATTTTGCATATATATTCATGTGGTGTTATTGTGGCATAGCGGAGAGAGTGTGTTTCTAGAGGTTTAGAATGTAGAAGGTTGGTGGTTCAAAACTTGAAAAGAGCCAAGGGTAATTTCTTTCTTCTTCTTCTTCTTTTTTTTTTTTTTCCTTCAGAAATAAGCTTTTGGCCACTAAAACGGGTAGTTGCCAAAAGCTTCAGTATTGGTGACGAAAAAAATAGTCGGCAAATGTATAAATTAAAAAAAAAAATAATTCACTATTGGTGACTAAATTTTTAGTCGCCAAATGTATAATTTAAAAAATATAAATAATCTTTGGCGACGAAAATTGTAGTCGCTACAGACTTGGTTTTTGGGCGGCTAAAAGTTTGTTAGTTGCCAATACCTTTCGCGACAGTTTTCCAGCGACCAAGCCGGCGACTAAAAAATTTAATCAGGGAAACTTAAAACCTGACTTTTGGCGACTAAAAATTTTCTTTTGGCGACTAAAAATTTTGTCGCCAAATGTATTTTTTCTTGTAGTGATAGAGTGGTGCTGTTGGTGGCAGTGCAGGTGGAGGATCATTCTGGTGGAGTGGCAGCTGCGGTAGTTAAAGGTGGAGTGGCGGTACAATAGTGATAAATAAATATGGTTTAAATAAGTACTCATGTCCAACGCAATTGGGTTGGCAAGGTGCAATCCATTTAAGTCAATATATTTGGACGGGTTAAAACGAATTTTAAATAGATATGATTGGATGGATTCGTAGGTTGGGGTTGAGTTTTTCACATCTTACAAAATAGATTTTTAAAAATCATTATTAACGTACTCAGCCTCCGTTTGGGAAGTGGGTTGATTTTTTGATTTTTTGACTTTTTTGACTATTTTAGCTTGGGCTAAAAAGCTTGGTTTGTGAAGGACTTTTTAGTTTTTTGGCTTTTTTGATTTTTTTGTGAGAGAATAGTGTAATAATTATGGGTTAGATGTGATGTTTTATTTTTTGTGGCTAAAATAGCTTATTTTATCTTTTGTGACTAAAATAGCCAAAAAAATCCACTTTAGTTCTTCCCAAATGGATCCTGATTATGCTTTATATCAATAAATTTTTTCATTTCCCTGCCCCCTCCCCCAAAAAAAAAGAGTAAAAAGGGTGAAAGGCGTGAATCATATAAAATAATCCAACATGTTTGGCGCCGGGTGGATTGATAGAAAAAGGGTAAATTACACGTACATCTTTTGAAATTTGAAAAAAAAAAAAATATATATTTTTGACATAATTACATTAAGTTTTTTTGTTATTTTAGTTTATATAACACTTAATTTTTTTTTTTTTTGTATTATCAATAATTTGTTAGTTATACGGATGACATTTTTTTATTATCTCTTTTATACTAAAATATATATTTTATATTGTTTATTTTGTATTTTTATGATATCTGTGTTAGTTTGATACATTTAATCTTATTTAAAAAAATTAATATAATTGTATTAAAATTATAAAATTTAATATAGTTTTTTAAAATTTCAAAAAAAGTCATTATAATTTATCCGTAAAATATTGTCTTGTTTTGATTGTTTGGGCAAGAGATGCGGGAAGAGAAGTGAGGAGGGCACTAATGTATGCACGAGGTGATTGAGCGGTTTTATTTTATTTTTATTATTTTAAAGATCAACAAAGGAGTAATATTTTATTACTAATAATCATTCAACAACTAGGTGCAGAGAGGAGAAAACAAATATGATATTAAACTTTGCCACAACATTTAATGCTTTATTGAATAAACTATAATAAAGTCACATTTATAAAAATAACAATGCGTCATAATTTTTGTGGTCACAATGGCTCAAAATTGTCAAAACGGCGTCGTTTTGGCATGTTTTGTACCCAAAACGACATCGTTTTGACAATTTTGAGCCATTGTGACTACAAAAATTGTGGCACTCAAACATTTTTCTTATAAAAATTATAACTTATTAACGATTGCCACTGTCTTTATTGATATGAAATATACCCACTTACCATTATTGTAGTAGTGTAAGGTAAACAATAATGGGTTTAATATTGCAAACAATGGTTCCACCACTGCACATTCCACGGTATATATTTGATTGACTGGGCTAAAAATTGTGTTGACACATGTTTTTCATGAAGATCACACAGTAGGTTTTGCAAAGTAGGTAGAAATTGGAAACTATGTTTTAAATTCGATTTCTCCAAACCCTATTTTTTCAATTTCTTTCATGCTTTTGTTTTTATTTTTATTTTTATTTTTCTTGTGCTTATTTTTTCTTGATGTGCTCTAAAGTGAAAGGCAACATCACTCTCTCATTCCTCTCTCGGGGGTCTGAGAAGTGGACGCAGCATGGGATTCTTTGGATTCTCTTTTTTGGTATGATTTGACGCGAATCTTCTTGTAACACGACACAATTTTGATAAATGAATAAGACAGAGATATGGCCCAAACGATCCGCGGTGAATAAGAACTAAGAGAACCTCTCAAATAGAATTTTTCTTTTTTTGTGAGCAGTCTTATCTTCTAATAAAGTTATTAGTGTAAAAAACTCATCCAAAAAAAGTGACGTGTTGTTCAGATTCAATTTTTATATGATAAAATTTGCACTTAAAGTAATTTTAAATTACATAATTTTTTTTGAATGTATTTTAATAAATTTTCTAAATTTCTAACATTGATGCCATATAAAAGACTCATCATATAACTCAATTATTTACCATTGGGTTTTGTTGCGTTGGTTGGTCAGGGCTATTCTGAAGTCAAATAATTCAATATCATAATATGTGAAAATTCAAGTTGATATGATATTAACACTCACTTAATCAAATGATATGTGTTTTAGAAAAATGAGCAATTTATTCTTAAATTACATTTACCATTTATTTTATCAATATATGATCCAACGTACAACTTTATTTTTGAGCTTATTTGGAAAGTTGATTAAAAGTCAACTTTTAACTTTTAACCTATTTTTAGTCACATCATCTACATATTTTTTATACTCATACAAACACAAACCAAAAAAAAAAAAAAATTAAAAATTAACTTTTAACCAATTTCTCAAAACATCCCTAAATATCTATTTGATAAATCCTATAATGCCGACGATTTAAATAGTAAGCGAAGGTGGACCCCAGCTAAAAGACCGTCTATAGTGGCTTCGTTTCAATCCCAAAAAAGTTGGGATGCTGGTTCACAAAAGCAAAAGCAACTTTAAAGCAAACAAAAGCATGCTCTCCTTCCCCTGGGACTGAGCAAGAAATTCTTAAAATTTGTAATTCGATCTAGTCCAGTCTAATCCGGTAGGTTTGGATTAGTTTTTTTAATCCATAGTTCGATTTCTGATTAAAGAATTAAAAATCCGTAGTCTACGGATTGGTTCTGGATTGAACCTCATGATTCCGAATTGGAACCGATTTGGACCGTATACAAGTAGTTTATATTTTTATTATACATAATCTTTCATAATATCTTCTCTTATTCCATATAAAACCTAAACTCAAACCTAAGCCCGCATAATATCTTCTTTTATTACTTTTATTTGCTAGTTTTTAGTTTTAATTTGTAATGGTCAAAATACTTATGATGAAACCAGTTTTCTTATGGTTGTTTAAATTCTAGAACAATATGTCGCTATTATAAAAGACCTGTTGCTATTGTGGAACTAATATAGCACTATATTTATGTTTTTATAAAATTAAAGTGTTATATATATTTTTTTGTTATTTAATTATGTGAATCCGTGGTCCTAAATCGATCCAATCCGTGTTTAAATGGATTGGTTCGGATTGGTTCCATGATTTAAACGGATTGGATTGGTTCTAGTTTTTCAGGAACAATAAATAACAGATTGATTTTGATTTTATCCCAATCTAATCCAATCCGGACCATGCTCACCCCTACTTCCACTCTGTCATGATTGAGTGCTTTTTATAAGGGACCTAGCTCTCATTTTCAAATTCAATCATACCCATACGCGAAAGGAAACAGAGTAACTAGAAAGAACAACTTTAGTTTCTAACATGTAAGCTTTATGTTGTTGCAAACATTTTTATTTTAATTTTTTTTTTATTTTAATTTTAATTTCATGAACTACACTTCCTTCATCTGCTACATCCTTTTAATTTAATTTATTTATATTTACATATGGTAAAGCATGTAGACACTTTGCACAATCCTCTGTTTTTATTATTTTGTTTTGGTTAACAAATTTTATTTTTATTGATTTTGTTTTGACAGAGTTTCCACTAATTTTATGAGATATGGTGCCCAATTCAAGAGTTCAAGATCATGTCTCCCTTCATTTAGACAATAAGCTTACTCACCTGTCTCATAGGCACTGTGAATGTAATATCTACAAAGTATATGATCGACTTCGCAGACAAAATGAAAAGGCTTACGAACCAGAAATACTGGCAATAGGCCCATATCACCACCATAAAGCCAACATAGTGATGGAAGAACACAAGCTATGGAATTTGCAACAACTTCTTAAACGAAGAAATGAGACGAGCGTGGATAGGTACATCGTAGCCATGAGAGATTTGCAAGAAAGAGCACGTGGATGTTATGCAGACTTTGTAAGCCTTAATGAAGACGAGTTTGTGGTAATGATGCTTCTCGACAGCTGTTTTATCATTGAGTTATTTCGCAAATTCACCATCACAAGTATGCAAGATGTGCATGACCCTTTGTTCAAAATAGAGTGGATCCACCATATCATATGGCGCGATTTATTACTATTTGAAAATCAACTTCCATTCTTTATCCTCGTACAAATGTTTGAAATGACCAAAATTCCAGACCCCCGAGACAATATCATTGATTTAGCCATGCAATACTATTCTTGCACTAGGGAATATTACTATTACCCTATATCGCCCAGTCCTGAAAAGATTTCAACACCTTCCTCTTTAGTTTTACCCCATGATGTGATGCATGTACTTCACCTAGCACACCTTGTTACCTCTCATTCATTTGCAAAATTGCTCGCGGAAAGAAATTATGGAAAGAAGAAAAAGAGATGGGAATTCATACATTGTGCCACAGAGCTACACGAGGCGGGGATTAGATTCAAGAAGGCTAATCATAGTACCCCTTTGCTCGATATAAAGTTTGAAAATGGGACACTGCAAATCCCACAATTCCCGGTTGAAGAGAAGACCGAGTGCCTTTTTAGAAACATAATTGCGCACAGCAGCATCTTCAAGATTCGAACCCTAAATATGTCACGGATTATTTGACTTTCATGTTTTGCCTCATCAACTCGTCCAAGGATGTCAGCTTGCTCCGTCGTAATGGAATTATCAATAATATGTTAGGCGACGACGAAGCTATTTGCGCCATGTTTACCAAAGCCTCTAATAATTGCGCACGAGCAGCATCTTCAAGATTCGAACCCTAAATATGTCACGGATTATTTGACTTTCATGTTTTGCCTCATCAACTCGTCCAAGGATGTCAGCTTGCTCCGTCGTAATGGAATAATCAATAACATGTTAGGCGATGACGAAGCTATTTGCGCCATGTTTACCAAAGCCTCTACTTGTGTCTTTGTGTCTCGCGATGGCTTTTGTTACTCCGAAGTTTTCAACGATATCAATGAGCATTGTAGACGGCGTTGGAACATATGGACTGCAAAATTAAGGCATAATTACTTCAATAGTCCATGGACAATCATTTCGTTTCTGGGTGCTGTTGTGTTGCTTCTACTCACTTTGACGCAGACAGTTTTTACCATGTTTCCTTTCTTTCATAAATCCTTTCTTTCATAAATGTTGAACCAAGTTGTTGTTCTTGATTAATGAAAGAAACTGTTGTGTTTGTGTAAGATTGATCAATAGATTATGTACAATTAGGTTGTTTGAAAAGTTGCATAGGAAATTCTTCCATCCACTAGTAAGATACTAACTCACTCGCCTGGACAAATTTTCTGGTGGGTCTTTCAGAAAGAGAGCAATGAGGAGATGGCGGGAACAAGGTGCGAGAAGAACGTAGACCGGTTAATTTTTGGACAAATTACATCGCTAGTTCTTGTACATTATTTTTGTGTTATTTAATCTCTGTAATTTCAATGCATGTCTTATGCTTTTATAATCAAAATTATAAAGTTGTTTAACTTAATGAGTTAATTTCAACTAACTTAATAATCATTTTTTTAAAAAAAATCCTAATCAATGTTATTGAATCAAATTGACACAATCTAAAATTAATGATCAAAATAAAATTAATTAAAATTACGAAGATAAAAATAATATAAAAGGCAAAATATAGAGAACCATCTCCGCTTCAAAAAATGTGAAAACCAACTTTTGACAGTCAAACAATGTGTGACTCTCTGTTAATAGGAAACACAAATGGGGCTTGATTTTTCTTATATAGAAAGTGCAAAAGACAAGCCAAGCACATTCAATCAATATGGGGTAGGCACTTATAGTGAATTTTTTTCTAATTCGGGATTAATGTGTGCTTCTTAAAATAATTTTCTAACGCCATCAGCAATCATACCGTGCTTCTAAAAATAATTTTCTAACTCCACTAATCATACCGGTTGTAAACTAAGTCATGCAGTATATGCATTGTTAATGAGGTAGTGGTAGTGGACCAATTTGCTTTTTTTAATTGGTGGCACATGAATATTCATGATGGAGTTTTTATAGCCAATCAGGTAAAAAGGGTTTTATTTTAAAGCTGGATTTTGAAAATACATATATGATAGTATGGAATAAAATAAAAGAATGTCTGAGTTCAGATTTACGGTCACCGTGCTAAGATTATATATTTAGATAAATATTTAAAATAATAAATAAAATATAATAATATTTCATCTATAATTTTCTTTTTCTTTTCAAATTCGATCACCTTCAAACGAGTTGATTTGGTGGAAGACTTACTTTTAAAGTCATGAAAGGTACATTTGTTTCATTACTTTAATTATACCGAAAAGCTTTTTTTTGAGGAATGAGTATTTTATTACTAAAACCAAGAAAAAAATGTCACTCAATTACATTGGAAAGTGAAGAGTAATCCGTTTGGGAAGTGGGTTGGCTTTTTGACTTTTTTGACTATATGAGCCTGAGCTCAAAAGCTTAGTTTGGGAAGGGCTTTTGGCTTTTTAGCTTTTTTGATTTTTTTGTGAGAGAATAGTGTAATGATTATGGGGTTGGATGAGATGTTTTGTCTGTTGTGGCTCATGAGCCTATTCTGTCTTTTATGGCTCATTAAGCCAAAAAAGCCCAATGAGCCCTTGCCAAACCAACCCTAAGTTGACTTGAAGTACTCAAAAAGATTAGGGTTTCTATAAAGTGATCTATGCCCTCTCACTTTCTTATTCATGCATATATGATTCATATGAAATAAGCTCTTCTAATTATTGGAAATATAAGAGATCATACTAATGCTAGAGAGATTGCAAGAGGGAAAATGAATTCTTTGTTGGAAGAACAAACTCAATTTGAATTTGAAGATGATGAATTCGAGACCAAAGCATTCAAAAGTGAATAAGAGAAGTTCAAAATGAAGAAAAAAATGGAAGCGGCTGGAAGGAAGAGGAAGCTTCAAGGAAGCTCTATTGATAAAGCTTAAGAAGGAAGACACATTGTAGCGTGCACACATTTGTGAACTCTATAAATAGATAGGTTGTGTGGTTGTTTTAGAAAGAGTGGAAGAAGAAATATAATTTCCAGGGAGAAACATAATATCTCTAGGAGTGGGAGAGCAACAATATCAGGAGTGAGAGATTTCTAAGATATTAGAGAGTGTATTAGAGTTTACAGAGATATTTGCTTTGTTTTGTATAATTTGTTTGAGTTTGAATAAACAGAATGTTTATTCAATTGTATTCCTCTCTTTGTGAATCACCACAACTAAATTCTAGAGAAGAGAAAAAGCTGTCAGAGCATTCAAGAGTGAAGAGGAGGAGTTCAAAATGAAGAAGAAAATGAAAGCAGTTGAAAGGAAGAGAAAGCTTCAAAGAAGCTCCATTGATAAAGCTTAAGGGAGGAAGACACACTGTAGTGCGCACACACACGTTTGTGAAATCTATAAATAGATAGGTTGTGTGATTATTTTAGATAGAGTGGGGAAAGAAATGTAATCTTTAGAGAAAAACATTATATCTCCAAGAGTAGGAGAACAACATCTCCAGGAGTGGGAGATTTCTAAGAAGGTAAAGAGTTTGAGAGTTAACAGATAATTTGCTTTGTTTTGTATAATTTGCTTGAGTTTGAATAAAATGAATGCTTATTCAATTAATTCCTCTCTTTGTATACCATCACAACTGGTATGCACCACTCTCCCACTTTCAACATTCTTAACTCTCAATATTTGATTCCACTTGCTTAGAACACTTAGATACATGAGGTATTTATATACTCTAATGGACAAACTAAGAAACGAATACATCTTATACATCCAATGTACCATATAAGAATCTTCCTAGATATATTCCTTCTAGGAATACATGAATTTCAAAAATACATGAATATTGACAATACATGAACAATACATAAATAGTTACTTCTAAAAATATGTAAATTAATTGAACTGAAATCATGTTTATTATTTCTAATGCTCAAGAGTATAAACACCATATAGTTTAATGGAGGAGGAAGTGAAGCTTCACTTTGACAAGTTCTATTTTCTTGTAGCTGTAGAACCTTTCTTTCTTTTTTAATTTTTTTTTTGATTAAATAAATTACACTAACCTTCCTTGAGATTTGAAAAAATACAACCAACCCCATACTTGTAACATAATTTACACTAACTACTGTTTTATTGTGTCCTCTTATTTTTGTTTTTTTATTTTGGAATATTTGTTTGTTACATACAGGGAGTCGTAGTAGTAGGTGGAGAAGATAGACCATGAATGAAAAGACACTTAAAAGTGTTAGACTTATTTATTTTGATGATTTATTTAATTATGTTTTAATTTATTTGAAAGAGAAAAATATAATCCAAAATTTATTTTGATGATTTATTTAATTATATTTTAAGTTATTTGAAAAAGAAAAATAGAATCAAAATTTATTTTGATGATTTATTTAGTTATGCTTTAATTTATTTGAAAGAGAAAAATAGAATCAAAATTTATTTTGTCCCATTATTTCTCACCTAAACCTTTATCCTAAATGTTGTTAGAATGTATTTAATATTTGATTAAATCAGGAGTTCAAATAGCTCAAAACAGAGGTTCAAACAGCCCAGCACAGCAGCATGCCAAAAGGTTCAACCAGCCCAGCCCAACAGCAGGTCAAAAGGTTCAACCAGCCCAGCACAGCAGCAGGCCAAAAGGTTCAAATGGAAGATATTCAAATTAGTAATGATGGAATGAAAGAAATTCAAATTAGTAATGACTAAGTACAATGGCTATAAATGGCTATAAATTCAAATGAATACAACGGTTATAAACGGCTATAAGTTTCACTATATATACCAAAGTCTCTAATGTAAATAAGTTACAAAAAATCAGAAAATATTCTTTGATCTATAATCACTCGCATCTATTCTCTGAAAAATTCTCTGAGAAGTGTTATTCAATTTTTTTTTACATCCTCTTTCAGAAATTATACACTGAGACGTATAGCTTTAAGCTTATCTTTCTTGTGTGAGGTTTACAAAAAAACCAGAGCTTCATTTTGTATATCCATCTGGGAGAGATATTTATTGTAAGTTTTCTTTGAAAGCAAAAATACCATTTCATCTTGTAAAAGTGTTGCAAACACTGTGTTCTTGAAATCTTGAGAGTGATTGTGAATCACCTAAGATTTGCAAGGGTTTGGGCTTGTGAAGTCTGTGCAAAATTTATGGAGAATTGCTCCATGTTTGTGAGGTTGCTAGAACCTTTGTGAAGCTAGAAGATAGTAGAAAATCTCAAGTGAAGCTTCAGGAGTGCATGTAGGCTTGGTCGAAGTCGAACCACTATAAATCTGTTTGTCTCCTCTTCCCTAATCTCTTTACTTTCCTACTACTGCTATAGCTATTTAATATTCATGTGTTAATCATTTGATTTACCCTCTATGTTAGTTATATTTCATTGTTATTTTGCTTGATCATCTACTGTTAAGTTCATCATTATGCTTGTTAATAATTTGTTGTACTAGTAGTTAATTTTATTGGGGTATTATTAATTTTAATTTGTAGAAACCTAATTCACCCCCCTCTTAGGTCGCTTTTTGGGTAACAATTGGCATTAGAGCCTGAGGCTCTTGTTTAGATTTAACAATCTTGAGTTTTTGATCCATAGCAACCATGTATTATACTTACTCTGCTGTAGGACA
>NW_021025823.1:448100-589173 GCF_004153795.1 Camellia sinensis | reverse complement strand
CAAGAACACAGTGTTTGCAACACTTTTACAAGATGAAATGGTATTTTTGCTTTCAAAGAAAACTTACAATAAATATCTCTCCCAGATGGATTACAAAATGAAGCTCTGGTTTTTTTGTAAACCTCACCAAGAAAGATAAGCTTAAAGCTATACGTCTCAGTGTATAATTTCTGAAAGAGGATGTAAAAAAAATTGAATAACACTTCTCAGAGAATTTTTCAGAGAATAGATGCGAGTGATTATAGATCAAAGAATATTTTCTGATTTTTTGTAACTTATTTACATTAGAGACTTTGGTATATATAGTGAAACTTATAGCCGTTTATAACCGTTGTATTCATTTGAATTTATAGCCATTTATAGCCATTGTACTTAGTCATTACTAATTTGAATTTCTTTCATTCCATCATTACTAATTTGAATATCTTCCATTTGAACCTTTTGGCCTGCTGTGTGCTGGGCTGGTTGAACCTTTTGACCTGCTGTTGGGCTGGGCTGGTTGAACCTTTTGGCATGCTGCTGTGCTGGGCTGTTTGAACCTCTGTTTTGGCTATTTGAACTCCTGATTTAATCAAATATTAAATACATTCTAACAACATTTAGGATAAAGGTTTAGGTGAGAAATAATGGGACAAAATAAATTTTGATTCTATTTTTCTCTTTCAAATAAATTAAAGCATAACTAAATAAATCATCAAAATAAATTTTGATTCTATTTTTCTTTTTCAAATAACTTAAAATATAATTAAATAAATCATCAAAATAAATTTTGGATTCTATTTTTCTCTTTCAAATAAATTAAAACATAATTAAATAAATCATCAAAATAAATAAGTCTAACACTTTTAAGTGTCTTTTCATTCATGGTCTATCTTCTCCACCTACTACTACGACTCCCTGTATGTAATCTCTTCTCTTTTCTTTTAAATCTTGAGAGTGATTGTGAATCACCTAAGATTTGCAAGGGTTTGGGCTTGTGAAGTCTGTGTAAAATTTATGGAGAATTGCTCCATGTTTGTGAGGTTGCTAGAACCTTTGTGAAGCTAGAAGATAGTAGAAAATCTCAAGTGAAGCTTCAGGAGTGGATGTAGGCTTGGTCGAAGTCGAACCACTATAAATCTGTTTGTCTCCTCTTCCCTAATCTCTTTTCTTTCCTACTACTGCTATAGCTATTTAATATTCATGTGTTAATCATTTGATTTACCCTCTATTTTAGTTATATTTCATTGTTATTTTGCTTGATCATTTACTGTTAAGTTCATCATTATGCTTGTTAATAATTTGTTGTACTAGTAGTTAATTTTATTGGGGTATTATTAATTTTAATTTGTAGAAACCTAATTCACCCCCTCTTAGGTTGCTTTTTGGGTAACAATTGGCATTAGAGCCTGGGGCTCTTGTTTAGATTTAACAATCTTGAGTTTTTGATCCATAGCAACCATGTATTATACTTACTCTGCTGTAGGACAAGCTAGCAATAGGCCACCTCTCTTTGATGGTAGTAATTACATTCATTGGAAAGAAAAAATGACTTTGCATATTCAAGCTACCAATTATGCTTTGTGGCTCATTATCACTAAAGGTCCTAAAATCCCTTCCAAGGTAATAGACCATATCAGTGTGCCTAAACTTGAGGATGAATTTGATTAGCGTGATTATAAACTCCTTCAAGCTAATGCTAAAAAGCTTATTCTTGTGTGTGGACTAGATGTAAATGAGTACAATAGAATTTCCGGATGTATTACTGTTAAAGAGATTTGGGATAAACTTGAAATCATCTATGAAGGAACTAGCCAAATAACAGAGTCTCAGATTGATATGCTTATTCATGATTATGAACTCTTTACTATGGAATCATTTGAATCTACTTCTGAGATGTTTTATAAATTTACTAATATTATTAATGCTCTAAAATCTCTTGGTAAATCTTATATTAATGGTGAGCTTGTGAGAAAAATACTTAGGTCTTTGCCAAATGAATAGGAAGCTAAGGTTACAGCTATCCAAAAAGCAAAAGACGTAACAAAATTAGGCATTGAAGAACTCCTAGGCTCACTAATGGCTCATGAACTTTCAATGATGGATGGCAGTAAAAAGGAAGCCATTTGGGGAGAAAATGATAGAGTAGCCAACCTGTGTCTTATGGCACTTGGAGAAGAAAAATTCACTCAAGATGAGATAATTTCTTATTATGTAGAACTTGAAAGTGCTTTCAATGAATTACATGACATATTTAGAAACATTTGTGTTGAGAATTCTAAATTAAAGAAATTAGTTACTTCTCTTTCAAATGATGTGGATGTTTTAAAAATGGAAAATGCTACTTTGAAAAATGACTTTACGTCTATTGCCAATGAGAAAAACATTTTGAAAAACAATGTTGAGGATTTAAACAAAACTTTTGAAAATTTTGTAAAAGGAAAAGAAAATCTCAACAAGCTGCTTGGAAATAAAAAATGTGTTTTTGACAAAGTAAGCATTAGTTTTGATCCTCCTAAACATTTTATGAGATTAAATGTTCTTGAGGCTAATTCCTATGGACCCAAGAAAGTATGGGTACCAATAAAAAAATCAAAATACTTTGTAGGTGGAATCTCAAAGAACACCAAAGACTTCGAGAGGAAATGCACAACAAGAGTGTTCAATCTAAAGAGCAAAATCAGCCCCTACAAGAAAAAGAAAAATGATGAAATGAAAATCACCAAGATGAACAATAGAGATAATGTATAGGTGAAGATTCCAAAGAAGTAAATGAAGGTATAACTCCTAACACACCTTTAAGCTTAAAGTTCTATATTCTTTAAAATGTGATTTGTGTATAATAGGTTGTATCTAATCATTGCTTCCATGTAACCTAATTGTACGAAGTTTGCTAAGTCATGTTCTGCTAGTTTCTTTCAAACCTTCATTGAACTAAAAAATGAGAATTATATTATTTTGATGAATGCCTATTAAAATATGAATAATTCGTGTATTCATTAACGTTTTATATCATGTCATCCATTGCTATGAAAAAGAGATAAGAAGTGATAAATATTTTTTGTGAGCATACTTTTCACATCTTATATATGACTTCATAACATTGTAAGAGTGTAGTATACTTAATGTTCTTAACTTAGAAAGTCTGTCTAAAATCTGTGGAGGATTGCTTCATCTGTGAAAAGGTTGCTAGCACCTTGTAAAGTTAGAGTATAGTGAAAAATTTCAAGTGAAGCTTGAGGAGTGGACGTAGGCCGAGTTGAAACCGAACAACTATAAATTTGTTTGCCTCTCTCTCCCTTATCTCTTTATTTTATTTAAATTGCTATAGTTATATTTCATATTTTTATTGTGCTAAAATCATTAATATCATACGTTTGTAGAGACATTGCATCTATCCTATTGAATATCTTTTGAATATGGATTATATTGGCATACATCTCATGAAATGCTTTTGATTGATAAATTGTTGAATTAATTGTTTATAGCATTCATGTTGTGTTCCACATTGAGTAAAATGTTTTATCACACTTGAGTATGTGGATTGAATTGATGAAAATGCCGTTTGATAATGTTATGTGATTAAATGAGATTGTTGCATCATTTTTTAATAAAACAAAGAGCATAACACTATTTTATTATGCATATTATGCTATGTGCTACAACTTGAAAATTCTGAAAAATAGCATTCTGAACTCTTGTTTAATCATTGAATTATTTTTCACTTTTTGAGTTTGTGATAAGAAGTGATTTGTGCTGTATTTTTATTGAGTAATAGTGATTGTTCTATGAATCTTTGGTTCAGATTAGGAACCGTGACATTTAAGAGTCCGAGCTGTAGTGACCCCAAATGAACGGAACGGGACTAACCCTCCCGGGGCGTTCGGGGACGTCTACAACTTGTTAAACCCTTTTGAGATGAACTCCTCATAAAAGAAAATTGAAGATTGAAAAGCTTCTATCTCTTGAACCTAACGTATGCCTCGTATACTCTCTTAAGCTTTTGAGGTAAAAATTCTATCTTATATCCTTTGAGCTAATACTGTTATTACTTTGATATGAAAAAGATTGATTATGCTTCATATGATTTGCAAGGTATACTCTTTGATGATACTCTTACCTAAAAATCATGTCTATGCTTAAAATGTGTGTCTCATTCTTGACCTTTGGAACTTCTCCTTATTACACCCATGGCATTTATCTAAACTTGATGCTACATTGATATGGAAACATTTATATCAATTGAATGCTCTCAAGTCCTTCATACATTTATTCTCCTTAACAGTTTGCTATTCTCAACTACGTAATTTTTTTTGGGTTCTGCATCTTGAGGTAAAATTAACTTTGCATACATTGATTTTTTTTTAAACCCTCATGGTATTTCTTTTGCATTACCATTCTAGCAACACCAATGTCCCATTAAATTTAATTTCTTCTAGTATTATTTTATTTTATTATTAAGCTTAATTTCTTTTATTTTTATTTTTTTCTCATTATTATTTTTTTGTTTGGGCTTAACTTTCTTATTTTTTTTCTACATTTTCATTTTGTTTTTCAGTACTTAAACATAAAAACAAAAACAAATCAAAATACAAATATTTACATTAAAAAAAAAACAAAAAAAAAACCCTTCATTTTTTTTTACAGCCATACGCCGATCAAACTAAACATATTTCAAAAAAACAAAACAAAACAACCTTTCATTTTTTTTTTCGGGGCATACGCCGACCTCACTTACTTGCCTCTTCCACCGCTCTCTTCTTCTTTTTATCACCTTGGGCGACGCTTGACGTCCCTGCCTTCGTGCTTTCGTCGGGAGCGAGCACTCCCCACCGACTATCAAAAGTCAAGAACGACGTTGCTCCAAATCGGGCCATAGAGGTGGTCTTCCGTTTAAGCTCTTTATTTTCAGCCTTCAGTGCCCCTATCTCAGCTCGCGCATCCTTGTACATGCGCTGGAGCAGAGAGAGTTGGGCGTTGACTTGATGGAGCTCACTCGTCCTATTCTGCAGACGGTGAGCTAATTTTGTGACTGCAGTCACCGTCTCCATACAAGACGTCAGTGTGAAATGGTTGGCTTTAATGTCTTATTGAGTTGCCATTATTTGCTCAATCGACATCATAGGAAGGTTGAGAAGAGTCGGAGCCGGGGCACTCGGCGCAGCAGCGCTTATAGGATCATTCAGGTCAGGAAAGAGAGTAAGGAGACGGGATGAGGCCATGAAGTAGCAAAGAGAGATGTAATCGATAGGTGGGTCATTTTCAGCCTTTCTGCTCTGCTCAATCTCTCTGTTTTGTCTCTCGAGGAAGAAGAAGATCGAAGAGAATGATGAAGAAGAGATAGAAGAGAGTGAGGTGAAGACGACGAAGCAGACGCGTGTGATTAAGAAGAAGGCTGAAGAGAAGAAGACAAGGATGGAGAGATAGTCGAGGCGAGCGGCAATCGAGGTGAGCTGCTTTTGTCAGCTAATGAAGCAAAAGCCATGCCGCATGGGAAAAAAGAGAAAGACGAAGGAGAGTTGTATGTGTGTGCATATATGTATGTATATATATGTTATGATTATCTATTTTTTGATGCCATTTATCCTTATCATTTTCTTCTTCCTCCAGATTCTGACCCATGATTTCCTTTTGACAATGTCACAGGGGAAGAAAACTTATGATGTTATGATGTTATGTATTATGGTATTATTTGAGAACTAATCTGATGATTATGTATTTATAGTTTGATATCCTAGTCTCATATCATGTTTCTAATTAAATCTTATTTATTACATCTGTGCTAACTGTAGACACCTCATTTTTGACCGTCCTTAAGACTTGGGCGCCACTGATTGGATCATCCGATGGTGCAGGCTATGCTATGCAAAGGTTCAATTTCTTTGGCAAGGAGAGAGTTATATTCCAACCCTACATCCCATTTTTGGACCAAAAAGATTTTAGACCTTAAAACCCTCTCTTTCAAAAATATTTTTGAAAGAAGTTTATACACTGTTCCGAGGCTCGCATTTCATTAAATGTTGCACTTTCGGTAAACCGAGCAAGGACAAAGTGGAAATGAATGAAAGAGAGGTGAACTCTTTGAAAAAATCTTTAAAACATCTTGTTTAGAGGTTTGGAGTTGAAGAAAAGAGGAGTGGAGGGAAGAAACCTAGTTGAGGAAGAAGTTGGGCATGAATCGTTAAGAGAGAGACGAGCAGTCCTTGCTAAATCAGGCCTATCCACTTGTATACTTGGATTTCAGTTATGAGGCCACCACCGTTGGAAAGAATACTTCCGGGGCTTCATTTTTCATTCAAGAATCTCCTCAAACCGAGGCCAGATAAGGGAGATATGGTTGGTTGAAGTTAGGCATCAATCTGGTTGGACTGAAACTGAGCAGTATTCACTAAAAGAGGGATATCTCTTAGCACACTTGGAATTTTGATGTGACCTTCCATCGTTGGAAAGTAGACTTCTGGGGCTTCAGTTAAGGCTCAAGAATGACCTGAAAAGGAGTCCAGATGAAGGAGTTATGCTTGGTTAAAGTTGGGGACCATAACCAGATTTTGCCATCGGCCTTTGTGGGAGTGTGCCAGCCACAAATGGAGCTTTCCGGCCATAGCTCAGCCAAAAGTGATCCTTATCAGCCAAAATTAGTAGCTGGTCGGCCAACAAAGTAGCAGGTCGGCCACCAAGATGGCCGATCGGCCAGAAATGTCCAGAAAGCTCAGAATTTGAAGATATTTTGCCCCAGCTGTCTTCCAAATGCTCCAACTGTCTCTATAATCAGATATTTCGACCAAGGCTCTCATTTTTGCTATATATGAAGGCCATATCTCATATATTGAAAGGTCAGCATTTTTGGGAGCCTCTCTCTCTAAATCTCTCTCTCTCTCTCTCTCTCTATAATTTTGTGAGCAAAATTCCAGCCTCTCTCTAGAAGCCTTTCTCCTTTCCTATATTGTGCTTAGAAGTGAGAATTTCCTAGACTCTTGCAAAGAGACCCTAGACCAAACACCTCTATCTTGTTGTTGAGGTTCTTGGAGGTCCTATTTGAGCTCTCAAAACTGGTTTTGGTTCAGATTTGCACTTGTTTTGCTGCCGTGCTTCAAGGGTAAGCACTTGTCCCTTTAAAGCTTTGTTTTGCATGCTGGTTTTGCCACATTTGCAAACTATTTTTTGTGAGCAAAATTCCAGCCTCTCTCTAGAAGCCTTTCTCCTTTCCTATATTGTGCTTAGAAGTGAGAATTTCCTAGACTCTTGCAAAGAGACCCTAGACCAAACACCTCTATCTTGTTGTTGAGGTTCTTGGAGGTCCTATTTGAGCTCTCAAAACTGGTTTTGGCTCAGATTTGCACTTGTTTTGCTGCCGTGCTTCAAGGGTAAGCACTTGTCCCTTTAAAGCTTTGTTTTGGATGCTGGTTTTGCCACCTTTGCAAAATGTTTTTGGCTTGGTTTTGAATTGAAGAAAACTCTATTTTTCAGTCCTAAAAATGGTGGTTTAAGCCCCTTTTGAGTTTGAGGGTGGTCCACCATTCTTGTCTCTTTGCTTGTTAAGCTTTTGTGCCATCTTTCAAGACTTTCAAACCAAACTTTTTGGCCCTTTTTACCAATGAAATTTAGAGGTTTTTCAATGACAAAAACCATGTTTTGAGGTCCAAAATGGGAGGGGGTGGCTTCCCCTTCTCGTCTCTCCATGCCATGCCTTGTTAGCATTACAAAGTAGCATATTTTTGTGGCTTATGTTAGCTTAGTTCAAACATGTTTTTGGCTATATTTTAACATGTTTAAACTCTGTTTTGGGCTGGTTGGAGCACCTCTTGTTTGCTCCTTACACTTGTAGTGTAATTTTGCTCATTAGCCTAGCATGCCTAATGAGTTAGCCTATTATTCTAGCATGTGTTGGCTCCACTCCAGCATGTTTTTAATCATATTTTAACATGCTTTAACTCTGTTTTGGGTGGTCTTAGTCATACATGCTTTGCTTTGTATAGCTATAGTGTAAATGGCCTTAACTGGCTTTGAGTTTTAAGACCCTAGCATGCTTTGCTTGTGATGTTTCCATGATATGGCATCATTTAGCATATGATTTCAGAGCATATATCTTTGCCAAACTCTTGCATGTGTCACTCCTTCATTGATTCTAAGAGTTAAGCTTTGTGCCTTGCTTGCGAGCCAACATGTGCGCATGATTTTTTTGCCTTTTGTGCCTAAGTTTTAGCATGATTAGGCCACTGATTTGGCATGTTTTAGGTCTGTCCATAGCTAATTTGGTCATTTGAGTTTTGTATTGCATACCTCTAGTGTTGTGTCCTTTACTAGTTTCAATGCTTTTGACTCTTAACGTGTTGTGCATGGTTTGTTTACATGATTTTAAGTCATTTGGCATGTCATTTCAGTGCTGAAATATATGCCATTGCACTCCATTGTTTCACTCTTTCATTTGCTTTGAAAGTGGTCTCAAGCCCCTTGTTGTCTTGAGCATGGAATTGAGGCTCTCATGCCTAATGGTTTTAGCCTTCTCTTGAGGGTTTCTACTAACCAAAAGCATGAGGCTTCTTTCATGCTCAAGGTGCTTGTGGCTTAGGCCATCTTTCCCATTAGAAGACTTGCACATTGGACTTAACCAATTAAAGAATGGTTCGGTAATGTAAAATGTGTAAACAAGAATTGAGTAAAGTAAAACTTGTGGAAGATAAGCATATTGTTTGCATTGCATGTGTTTGGAACGGACGTTAATCCAAACACGAGAAATATGGGATGTTTCATAGTCCAAGTGAGGAAACGTGTCACATTTCTTAGTCGCCGTTCCCCTTGATTTTGCATGATAGGGTGGAGGCCTTTCGAGTCTTATGTGCGCATTCATTGAGCTTGTACAAGCTTGGTTCTTTGGCCATCATGTATTGAAAATGCTTGGCTGGTGGCTTGAGAGACAAGTGCCACACTCCTTTGAGCTTGAGACATGATAAGGAGGGTGGCAGTATACACATTTCCTTGCAAATACATTGCCATGCCTCCGTTTGCTCTCTGTTGCAGCAAAAAGTGGACATGCAGGGAAACAGTGGCCGACCGGCCATCAGTATTGGCCGATCAGCCATCAAATATGCTGATCGGCCACCAGTTTTGGCCGATGATCACCAACCATGGCCGATCGGCCATCAGTGTGTTCTTGAGAACAAACAGAAGCAATCCGGAGGTTGGCACAATTTTCGGAGGTTCAAAGATGTGCAAACAGAGGCATCTAGAGGCAAGGTAGTGGATTTTTTGGAAGACGCAACCGAGCATGCAAGCTTCCCTTGCCCGTGTGGCCATCTTTATCGCTTTATTAGCTAGTTGTAGTTAATTACATGTGCTATAATTAATTTAGCTTAGTTCATATTGTAACATTCTAATTAGCTTAGATTAGCTAGTTATTCAATTTGGTTTGTAACAATTAATTAGCTAGAATAGTTACTTAGTTGATTAGATTAATTAGCGTAGCTAGTTAGCTTATTCATTCGGACCCTCCTTCGAGAGGGCGATGTTGTAATAAGGGTGCGGGTGTGTGTGCATGTCTTCTAACCCCACTTCTTTCTCCCTTTTACTTAACCGCTTACAATGGTTAGTTTAGGGTCATTTTCAATTAGCATACCTTATGCTTCGCATGCGTGCATCATTCATTTGTTTTGCATGCACCGGGCTCGACGCATCATTCAAATTACATCATATTTCAATACCTATTTGAATACATGTATTAATTGTTGCATTCATATGCCATATTAGATAGCTGAGCCTACTTAGTTGCATTATTACATGTGTTGCATTAGGCACTTAACGTAGTTAGGATCATACATTATTTCTAATTAGCTTTTGTTTTGGCTTGGAGTACTCAGTGAGTCTTAAAGCTTTAGCATACTTGCATGTGTGTAAGTGATTGCCATATCTAGCGTGATTGCCATATCTAGCATGCTTGCCATGAGGCTATGTGCTTAAATGTTAAACCGCATGAATGCCTGTGGATGAAGGCTTTGTTGCTTGAATTGGAACAATTCATCAAATGCGAGTTTTAAGCCCACTTGGTTGTGGCAAATCATGTTTTAAGCCCACTTGAGGGTGGCAAATACGCACTTTAGCCTACTTGAGGGTAGCAACTTCAAACCATTTTAAAAAACAAACATTGAATTGTTTTGTTCCAATTTAGGCGATCTAGTCTATACTTGTATGCTGTGTGCAGTACGTAGTAAGTTAGCTAAATAACCGGAATAAGAACACATGGTTTATAAAACAACATATCATGCTTAGTAGAGGCCGATCCTTCGATCGGGCGAGCGGGGGTGCTCATTGCATGACCTTCCCCTCTCGTACCCAAGTTCTCGAGCCGAGGCAACTTTGGTGATGACGGACACGTGGCCTTAGGCATGAGTCAGGGTTTCCTAAATTTTCCAAAAACAAAACATTTAGGTGGCGACTCTGTAATCTGGCAAAGCAGTCCATGTTTGGAACTTCTTGATTAAAATCGATTTTCCAAAACGATTTGCTGGATTTGGACTATTTGGTGATTTATCAGTCTTACATTGCACTTTGTGAGACTAGATACAGAACCGTGACAGGAGTCTGAACTGTAGTAGCTATGAACCCAAATCCGCGTCCTCTCCGAAATGGGGGCGCGCGGAGCAAGTTCAGGCGATCTACACTAACCTATGCATTTAGAAATGAATTCAGGGAGCATGACTTGAGGGGGAGCTTTTCTTACTCCCAAATCAAATCAAAACATCATTGTGTGCTATCATCAAAAAGGGGGAGATTGTTAAAATATAATTAAAATAGAATCCAAAATTTATTTTGATGATTTATTTAATTATGTTTTAATTTATTTGAAAGAGAAAAATAGAATCAAAATTTATTTTGTCCCATTATTTCTCACCTAAACCTTTAACCTAAATGTAGCTAGAATATATTTAATATTTGATTAAATCAGAGTTCAAATAGACCAAAACAAAGGTTCAAATAGCCTAGCACAGCAGCATGCCAAAAGGTTCAAACAACCCAGCACAGCAGCATGCCAAAAGGTTCAAGTGAAAGATATTCAAATTAGTAATGATGGAGTGGAAGAAATTCAAATTAGTAATGATGGAGTACAACGGCTATAAACAACTATAAATTCAAATGAATAAAATGGCTATAAACACCTATAAATTCAAATGAATACAACGGCTATAAGTTTCATTATATATGCCAAAGCCTCTAATGTAAACAAGCTACAAAAAATCAGAAAATATTCTTTGATCTATAATCACTCACATCTATTCTCTGAAAAATTCTCTGAGAAGTGTTCTTCAATTTTTGTTTACATCCTCTTTCAGAAATTATACACTGAGAAGTATAGCTTTAAGTGTATCTTTCCTGTGTGAGGTTTACAGAAAAATCAAAGCTTCATTTTGTATATCCATCTGGGAGAGATATTTCTTGTAAGCTTTCTTTGAAAGAAAAAATACCATTTCATCTTGTAAAAGTGTTGCAAACACTGTGTTGCAAACACTGTGTTCTTGAAATCTTGAGAGTGATTGTGAATCACCTAAGATTTGCAAGGGTTTGGGCTTGTGAAATCTATGTAAAATCTATAGAGGATTGCTCCATGTTTATGAGGTTGCTAGCACCCCTGTAAAGCTAGAAGATAGTGGAAAATCTCAAATGAAGCTTGAGCAGTGGATGTAGGCTTGGTTGAAACCAAACCACTATAAATCAGTTTGTCTCCTCTTCCCTAATCTTTTTACTTTCCTGTTACTGCTATAGCTATCTAATATTCATGTGTTAATCTTTTGATTAACCCTGTATGTTAGTTATACTTCATTGTTATTTTGCTTGATCATTTACTGCTAAGTTCATCATTGTGCTTGTTAATAATTTGTTGTACTAGTAGTTGATTTTATTGGGATATTATTACTTTTAATTTGTAGAAACCTAATTCAACCCCCCTCTTAGGTTGCTTTTTGGGTAACAAAAAGTATCTTAGTTTTTTGTCAATGAATCGCTTGCTAATCCATCACAAAAAATCCTTACTACCCCCGCGTCATTTGACAAACTATATGTATAGTTATGGAGAAAGGTACATGAATTTGTTTCTCAAACACAGAAATGAGACAAGCGTAGATCGATATGTCATGACCATGCCAAATAAATTTTTTTTCTTTTGTAGAAAAAAAAGCATTTAGGCAGCAAATTGAATTCGAATTCATGTTCAGATTCAAGCTTATTACCAGTTGCTTTGTGGTTGAGTTATTTCGCAAGTATGCAATGAAGGAATTGAAAGACATAAATGACCCAATCTTCAACACGGCACAAAATCTACATTTTGCATAGCGTCATTTAATTTCGATTAATGAACAATCTACATTCTCTGTTTTTGTTGAATTTTTCAATGTGAAGAAGAATCAAGATTATCCACGCAACAAACTCATTGATTTAGCCTTAATTTTTTTCAAAAATATGGTAGGGCGTCCTTTAAAAAAACCATCGCCTAACCCAATTCAAATTCGTGAGATCAAACATCTACTGGACCTGGTTCATAATGCTTTTGTGTCTTCCTAATGAGACGATTACCATGGAAATGAACCTGGAAATGCACTTCAGAAATTATGCAACAGAACTCAAAGAGGTTGGGGTTAAGTTCAAGAAAATGAAAGGAAATGACTTGGATATAAATTTCAAAAATGGTGTATTGGAAATCCCACCTCTTAAAGTTGCAGACAACACACTCTATCTCCTTCGAAATATAATAAAATACAAGAAGCAATTTCCAGAATCTGCTATGAGAAATGTCAATGACTATGTAAAATTCATACAATGTCTCATAAATTCCCCAAAGGATATGGAACTACTTCGGTGTAGTGGAATCATTGAGAATTGGTTGGGCAATACTAACTGATCTACAATGAGCTTATCAGGTTGGGCAATGAATTGGAAATATCACGTAACTTCACTTACTTTGGAATTTCAAGAAAGTGAATGAGCATTGTGGGTGTCGTTGAAATGTATGGACGGTGAAGTTATGGAGGAATTATTCCAATAGTCCATGGTCATTTATTTCATTTCTTGCTGCTGTTTTCCTGCTTCTACTTACCTTCACACAGGCTGTTATTTCCATTCTCTCTTATCATTCTCATTAAGTAACTGCAGCCTCATGTCCCTCATGTTGGTCTTTCAATGATGTATTTTACATTTCATAAGTTGTAATAATGAATAATTACTATAGTTGTCAGGAAAGTTCAGATACACTTTGTGAAGGGTGTCTTGTAACTTATTTGTGCAAAATTTATTTATTTATTTTAAATCTCATGGGAATACTCTCAAATAAACATT
This sequence comes from Camellia sinensis, assembly GCF_004153795.1. Classification (NCBI taxonomy): domain Eukaryota; kingdom Viridiplantae; phylum Streptophyta; class Magnoliopsida; order Ericales; family Theaceae; genus Camellia; species Camellia sinensis. Next base: position 575,874 of record NW_021025823.1, on the reverse strand, counting down.
TCATCAATCCGATATTTGCAAACTTAAAAATTTAAGAGCTAACTTAATGGGCGTAATGTAAAAATTCATCAATAAATGATTATATAAACAAAAATTGAGAATTTCGGTGTTTAAATTGAAACTATATGCAAGTTGAGATTTCCCCAAAAGCAAAAGAACATAGGGTGACATATGCTCAAAGAACTCTTCGGAGGCTCTGTTTCTAGTGTTCTATTTACACACTTTGGAAATGGAAAACCATGATAAAATACAAGGTGATGCAACAAATTCAATGTTCACCTATACGAATCAACATTAATATGGTTAAGTTTTTTAAAAGGGTTTGAATTCTTTCAAGTTAGTTAGCTTAATTTCAAAGAGTTTTTGTGCTTGGTGGGACTATTTTGTGTTAGAAATGGTTTTGGAAGTTTTGGAAAAATTAGATTTTTCCTTAACTTTGGTCTAATTTTTACGTGGGACCCATGCGCCAAAGTTGGCGGGGCTAAGTGGTAACGCGTTCTATGCTGCGTTGTGATTCACGTGGTATATTTAGTTGCTCAAAACCATTATCGGGTGAATGGGAAATTGAAGCCAAAGAGAGCTCCACGGAAATGGTGTTTTTGGTGAAATTTCCTAAAAGTTTGAATAATGGCTTGTCCCACATTGATTTGGTGGGCATACTTTGAGTGGGTTTATAAGGCATGAGCTTGGAACTTGGGGTAGGCTCCAAGGGGCACCCAAGTTTTGTAGAGAGGGATGTTATGGGCAAAGTGGGCTAGACCCATTGGCCCAAAAATAAACACACATGCACGCCGCCGTCCGGTCGACTAGGCTTGGGCGCGAGTGCGTGGTATGAGGTTGGGTTGGGCTTGTTCGGCCCAATATTTATCTTTTTGGGCCAAAAATATTTGAATTTAATTTTATTTTTTGGTAAAATAAAATCTGACCGTTTAAATTCGAATTTTGGTCATTGGAATTTTTTTTTTCAAATCTGTCCGAACCTTCTGTAATCTGTCCGAACAGTTTAGTTCAAGAAACACCCTTATCTGTTTGAAATTTAAATTCAAACAGATTTGTATCTGTTTAAATTAAACTGAACAGGTACCATACCTGTTGGATTCAAACCAAACAGCCACATTTTTCCTTTATAAATAAGACAAGTCCCTCATTTGTTTTTCCACTCCAATTTTCGTTCTTTTCTGCTGCAATTCATCTCTGTATTTTGCTGCATTAATTCCATTAATTTTCTATGAGAAAGAGTGTATACACTAAGTGTGTTTGTTGTACGAAAAAATTGTAGTGCTGCAATTTATCGTTGATTGATCATTTTATCTTGGGAGATAGACGTCCACATTCTGAAAGCACCGTGGAAAGGACGAATATGTCTTAAGGATACAGTATTAAACACTGGACTTGATCAGAAAACTTGTTCAAGAAATTAATTCGGTAAGTAATTAATTTATTTTCTATTTTATTATTTTTTTCTGTTTCAGATTTTCATTTTGTTTTTGTAACAATATAAAAACCTGTTTTATTTATTTTATTTTATTTTCTGGTTTGATTTTTGTAATCAAACAAACTCTCTCATTTTCTTTATTTCTTCAGTATTCCGTTTGTTGTTAAGTACACAAACAGAATTTATTTTTCAAATACAGTGAAGATTGTCCAACAATCTTAAGACATATTTTTGAATTTAGTGTCTTCATTGTATTTAATATTCTGTGCTTTCACAAAGTGATATTCTGGTTAAAAAATACAAATAGTAGTAATATACTGTTTATTTTCTTTGACAACTAGTAGTAGTATACTAGTGTCATAAACAATTGTAGAATATTAATTTGTGTTACAGAAAAATTATTGTGGTATTTTATTTTTCTAGTTTTAGTAACAAGGAAAATAAAATTATGTTGTGTTATAATTTATTTTTTGGTTTTAGTAACTAGAAAGTTAATATATGTTTGGTTTTTTCTGATATTTGTAATCAGATATTATGGTTGCTGAAAGTAGTACTCCAAATCCGATCGTTACAACTCCGGTCCCTATCTAGAACCATGTACAAGAGAAAAACTGGAAAAATTTAATGGCACTGAGTTTAAGAGATGACAGCAGAAAATGTTGGTCTATCTTACAACTCTAAATTTGGCCTGGTTTCTCCGTGAAGAGGCTCTAGTAGTTCGAGAGGATGAAAGTGATCGGCAAGTTGTTGCCACTGTAGACGCTTGGAAGCATTTTGATTTCCTGTGCAGAAACTACATCCTCAATAGTCTTGACAACATGTTATATAATGCTTATAGCCCTCTGAAAATAGCAAAAGAATTGTGGGATTCTTTGGAGAAAAAATACAAGACAGAGGATGTCGGCACGAAGAAATTTGTTGTCGGTAAATTTTTGAACTTCGTTATGGTAGACTCCCAAATGATAATTTCTTAAGTTCAAAATTTTCAAATAATTTTGCATGATATTCATTATGAAGGTATGTCTCTTAGCAAGTCTTTCCAAGTCACTACTTTAGTGGAAAAGTTACCACCGGCTTGGAAAGATTTCAAAATTTTTTAAAAACATAAACGCAAGGAAATGACCATGGATGAATTGATTGTAAGACTAAGAATTGAGGAAGATAACCGAAAAGCTGAAAAGAGGAATGGTAAAAATCCCATTGAGTCCAAGGCTAATGTGGTTGAACAAGTGCACAAACCACATAAAAAAAAGAGGAAGTTTACTGGATATGGTCCTAAACAAGGCGACAACAATGGCAATAAAAAGTTCAAAGGTAAATGCTATAACTGTGGCATGACCAGACATCGAGTTTCTGATTGCCGCTGCCCTAAGAAGGATTGCGAAAGTACAAGCAAGAAGACCACCAATCAAGCCAATGTGACAGAATTAGATTACATCTCTGACGAGGTAAATGACATTAATCTCTCTACTCTGGTGTCTGAGGCTAATTTGGTTGGAAATCCCAAGGAATGGTGGGTTGACACTGGGCAACTCATCACATTTGTGCGGACAATAAGATGTTCACTACCTACAATGAGGCTGCAAATGGTGAACAACTTTTTATGGTAAATTCTTCTACTTCTACTGTCGCTGGACAAGGAAAGGTGATCTTGAAGATGACATCAAAGAAATAACTTCCCCTCAACAACGTATTGCATGTACCAGACATCCAGAAGAATTTAGTTTCTGGATCTTTGTTAAGTAAAAATGGTTTAGGCTTGTATTTGAGTCTGATAAATTTGTATTAACAAAGAGTGGTATGTATGTTGGTAAAGAGATACATGAGTGATGGTCTGTTCAAGTTGAATGTAATGACGGTTGTACCAAAACTTGCTATTAATAAGAATAACACATCTTTTGCATATATTCTTGAGTCAAATTTATGGCATGGTAGATTATGACATGTGAATTTTGATGCTGTGTGTAGATTAATTGGTTTGGATTATATACCAAAGTTTGAAATTGATCCTAATCATAATTGTGAGATTTGTGTAAGAGCGAAACTAACTAAGGCTCCATTTAAATTGGTTGAAATAAAAATTGAACCTCTAGAATTAATTCATATAGATGTATGTGATCTTAAATTTGTTCAAACTAGAGGAGGCAAAAATTATTTCATAACATTTATCGATGATTGCACAAGATATTGTTATGTATACTTACTTAGAAGCAAAGATGAAGCCTTAGAAATGTTTAAACTCTACAAATTTGAAGTTGAAAATCAACTTGGAAAAATCATTAAAATGGTTAGAAGTGATAGGGGTGGTGAATATGATACACCATTAAATGAATTTTGTGCATAACATGGCATTATTCACCAAACTACAGCACTTCATTCTCCACAGCAAAATGGAATTGCTGAAAAAAAGAATAGAACCTTTAAAGAAATGACGAATGCCATGTTACTATGTTCAGGCTTACCGCAGAACTTATGGGGGGAAGCAATATTGTCTGCTAATTATGTTCTTAACAGAATATCCCACAAGAAATCTAACAGCACTCCTTATGAATTGTGGAAAGGTCAACCACCTTCCTACAAATACTTAAAAGTGTGGGGGTGTTTGGCAAAGGTAGAAGATTCTGTTCCTAAAAAGACTATGTCACGCCCTCAAAATAAACCCATAATAACCATAACATTAACATGCATTTATAAAAGAAAACGAATCATTTGAGTTATTCATCAGAGTATTCTTATTGAAAGACATCACATGTAACATCTTGCAACATCAAAATAAACGCCCTAAGGGCTTACTTCTTTCCAAGCTAACACTTGGACACAAAAAGGATGAGTACTAACTCATTTACAAGTTAAGCCCTAGGCTTGAATGTTTACATGAAATCTCAAAAATAACAAAATAAAACATTCAAACACAAGAGACTAGTAATGGTCTCGACCAGCAGGATTTAACTGATGATGAACCAAGACGAAGTGAGCGAGCAAGAACATCAAAATCCTTTGGTCCAGATTTTCTGACATGCCTGTTAGAAAATGAACCTTAAAGCTTTAAGGAAGCAATGACAGGTTCTAAAGCACCTTTATGGAAAGAGGCTATTAATAATGAAATTGAATCCATTATGCAAAATCATACTTGGGAATTGGTGGATCTTCCACCCATTTCTAAACCTTTTGGATATAAATGGATATTCAAGAGAAAAATGAAAGCAGATGGTTCAATAGACAAATATAAAGCAAGACTTGTAGTAAAATGTTACAAACAAAAGGAAGGTCTGAACTATTTGGACACATATTCTCCTGTGACAAGAATAATATCCATTTGCATGCTTAATTAAGTTCACAGAAAAGAACTTATGATTGCACACAAAGTCAAGAGACTAATGACAATCAAACACAAGAGACTAGTAATGGTCTCGACCAGCAGGATTTAACTGATGATGAACCAAGACGAAGTGAGCGAGCAAGAACATCAAAATCCTTTGGTCCAGATTTTCTGACATGCCTGTTAGAAAATGAACCTTAAAGCTTTAAGGAAGCAATGACAGGTTCTAAAGCACCTTTATGGAAAGAGGCTATTAATAATGAAATTGAATCCATTATGCAAAATCATACTTGGGAATTGGTGGATCTTCCACCCATTTCTAAACCTTTTGGATATAAATGGATATTCAAGAGAAAAATGAAAGCAGATGGTTCAATAGACAAATATAAAGCAAGACTTGTAGTAAAATGTTACAAACAAAAGGAAGGTCTGAACTATTTGGACACATATTCTCCTGTGACAAGAATAATATCCATTTGCATGCTTATTGCTATAGCAGTGTTATATAATTTAGAAATACATCAAATGGATGTTAAGACAACTTTCTTAAACGGTGATCTAAATGAAGAGATCTATATGGAGCAACCCGAAGGGTTTGTAGTGCCGGGGCAAGAAAAGAAAATTTGTCGGCTTGTAAAATCTCTTTATGGATTAAAACAAGCACCTAAGTAATGGCATGAAAAATTTGATCATGCTATGCTTACTAATGGGTTTAAGATAAACGAATGTGACACGTGCGTCTATGTTAAAAACACTGACCAAGGATATATCATAGTTTGTCTTTATGTGGATGACATGCTTATCATTGGAAGCAGTCAAAACATGATCAAATCAACTAAGCAAATGCTGAACAAAATATTTGATATGAAAGATATGGAGATTGCAGATGTAATATTAGGAATGAAAATCACTAAACCATCTGATGGATATGCATTATCTCAATCACATTATATTAAGAAAATTCTTGGTAAATTTATCAAGGATGATATGAATGTAGCTAGAACACCTGTAGACATCAGTATTTATTTATCAAAAAATAAAGGCGATGCGGTATCTCAGTTAAAATACTCCCAAATCATTAGAAGCCTAATGTACCTAACGAATTGTACTCGTTCTGATATAGCTTATGGTGTCAGCAAATTGAGTAGGTACACTAGTAACCCCGGAGAGGACCATTGGAAAGCGATCATTCGGGTTCTTAGATATCTAAGATTTACCCATGATCATGGTTTGAACTATACTTGATATCCAGCAGTACTCGAAGGTTATTGTAATGCCAATCGGATATCGGATACCAAAGATTCAAAATCCACTAGTGGATATGTCTTTACTCTGGGAGGCGCTGTAGTTTCTTGGAAATCCATGAAACAAACATGCATCGCACGATCCACAATGGAATCTGAGTTCATTGCTTTAGACAAAGTAGGAGAAGAAGCAGAATGGCTTCGTCACTTCTTAGAAGACATTCCAATGTGGCCAAAACCTGTGCCAGCTATTTGCATTCATTGTGATAGTTAATCTGCAATAGGCAGAGCACAAAATCATATGTATAATGATAAGTCACGACATATTCGTCGTCGACATAATACCGTAAGGCAATTGCTCTCAAATGGAATAATCTCAATAGATTATATAAAATCTAAAGAGAATATTGCAGAACTGTTAACAAAAGGTTTGACAAAAGAGCAAGTGTATAGTTCATCTAAGGGGATGAGATTAAAGCCTATTATATAAAAATCATCATAATGGTAACCCTACTTATATAACTGGAGATCCCAAGAACTAAGTTCAAAGAGACAACTAGGTTATGTATGGCTCGCTATAAATCACCAAGGGATTAAAATTCCCTACCCATACCTATGGTGAGAGTGATATCTGCAACATGTATTGTATGTAGGGATCTAAGAATAAACTTAACTTTTAATGATTACTTATATCTTGATTTAGGCATAAAATCAAGACGAGTATAAGAGATGCTCACAATAAGAATCACCTATATGAGTGTTGAACTGGGGCCGGTTCTATGAGAATGAAGAGGCTAAATTCTCTAGAAGCACTCGTGAAAACTAGGAGCGTTCAAGGTCAAAATGAACACAACTGTGAGAACCACGACATGTCAGAAGATATTTTGTGTGAAAACTATTGTCTTGGCTTACACAAACGGCTGAACAATTCAAGGCATCGCATCCATTGGTTAGCTAGTAAGTCCGATAGGTTATCACTAGGGAAGGTTCAAGGCCGAAAGCTACCTATCCTGATGCAAGATATTTTCTATTTATACTCTTTTGACAAATTTTGCATATTGTTGCATTTCCATTGTCATCAAATTCCATTAATGTGGGGGATTGTTAGAAATGGTTTTGGAAGTTTTGGAAAAATCAGATTTTTCCTTAACTTTGGTCTAATTTTTAGGTGGGACCCATGCGCCAAAGTTAGCGGGTCTAACTGGTAACGCGTTCTATGCCGCGTTGTGATTCACGTGGTATATTTGGTTACTCAAAACCATTATCGGGTGAATGGGAAATTGAAGCCAAAGAGAGCTCCATGGAAATGGTGTTTTTGGTGAAATTTCCTAAAGGTTTGAATAATGGCTTGTCCCACATTAATTTGGTCGGCATACTTTGAGTGGGTTTATAAGGCATGAGTTTGAAACTTGGGGTATGCCCCAAGGGGCACCCAAGTTTTATAGAGAGGGATGTTATGGGCAAAGTGGGCTAGATCCATTGAACCTAAAAATAAACACACATGCGCGCGCCGTCGTCCGGTCGGCTGGGCCTGGGCTTGGGCGTGGGTGCGTGGTGTGAGGTTGGGTTGAGCTTGTCCGGTCCAATACTTATCTTTTTGGGTCAAAAACATTTGAATTTAATTTTATTTTTTGGTAAAATAAAATCTGACCGTTTAAATTTGGATTTTGGTCATTGGAATTTTTTTTCCAAATCTGTCCGAACCTTCTGTAATCTGTCCGAATAGTTTAGTTCAAGAAAAACCCTTACCTATTTGAAATTTAAATTCAAACAGATTTGTATCTGTTTAAATTAAACCGAACAGGTACCATACCTGTTGGATTCGAACCAAACAGCCACCTTTTTCCTCTATAAATAAGACAAGTCCCTCATTTGTTTTTCCACTCCAATTTTCGTTCTTCTTTGCTGCAATTCATCTCTGCATTTTGCTGCATTAATTCCATTAATTTTCTGTGACAAAGAGTGTATACACTAAGTGTGTTCGCTGTATGAAAAATTTGTAGTGCTGCAATTTTTTGTTGATTGATCATTTTATCCTGGGAGATAGACATCCACATTCTGAAAGCACCATGGAGAAAATGAATCAGTCTTAAGGACACAATGTTAAACACTAGACTTGATCAGAAAATTTGTTCAAGAAATTAATTCGGTAAGTAATTAATTTATTTTCTGTTTTATTATTTTTTTATGTTTTAGATTTGCATTTTGTTTTTGTAACAAAATAAAAATCTGTTTTATTTATTTTATTTTAGTTTTTGGTTTGATTTTTGTAATCAAACAAACTCTTTCCTTTCCTTTATTTCTTCTGTATTCCGTTTGTTGTTAAGTACACAAATAGAATTTATTTTTCAAATACAGTGAAGATTGTCCAACATTTTGAAGCCAATTTTAGTGATTTGAATCGTTCACTTTTTAAAATTCATTGAGTAAAATATTTATGAAAAAAATCAACATGATCATATATTAATAATTATATATTTGAATCACATTTATATTAAAAAAAAAATGAATAGTTATTCTTGAAATTTTATCATCCAAATAAATATGATTCAAACATATACCCATCTTGACTTTTTATATGAATATTTTAATTCTAAAAATATTACCGAGGTCAGCCTCAAAATGAGTTCACCAAGTCCAAATGCTTCCCTTTTTTAAACTGATTTTGATTTTTTTTTTATTTTTGTTTTTATGCTTTTGGTGATTTTTTTAGTGAACTTTTTAGGTGCAGTAATAGTAAACTTTATTTTATTTTTTTTTTTACCTTTTTGTATACCTATCTAGATTCATCTAAAAACTAAAATATTTATCAATAATCTATACAAAAAAATGTCAATTTTTTGTTTTATTTTTATATTTTTTCTTTAATAAATTTCTTTCCAAAGTATTTCATAAATATGTTACTTTAAGTGTATGTAAAAATTTAAAAGAGAGAGAGAGATGATTAAAATATTAAAAAATTCATTAAAGACAAGTAAAAAAATTCAAAAAATGCATTTGAATTTGAAAGCCAAACAAGGTGTATGACTTTCAATGTGGACAAAAAAAATACATAAATCCTTGATGCCTCAAATTGAGCTACCCCGAATTTGTGTTCCTTGATCGATCGGCTGGATAACCACCTAGACAACCTGGTAAACCACTTGTCTACCACGGTTGTCACTTTGTCGACCGTGGCTATCAGTCTTTTTGACGGACGACCGGCTAGATGACCAGGCGAATGACCGACGAGATAAAATTCAAGCCATTTGAGCCAAGCTCAAATTTGAGGTACGCAACATTGCTCAAAAATATATATATATATATATATTAGAGATGAAAAAGTAAAGGCCAATGAGAAAGCATGATGTAGCTGGGGCAGGGCTTTTTCAATGGCTCTATTTGGTTCAATTCAAAAATCAGTGTGGCTCAACTTTTCACGCTTCTTTCGGAAGACGACTAGCCCCACAGTTCGGACTCCTGTGGTTCTGAATCTGATTTCACAAAGTGCAATGTGAAATAGTGAAAACACAAAAGAGTCCAAATTCGACAATTCTTTTAGAAAATCGATTGTTTGAATGAAATGCCAAAAATGGACTGCTTTGCCAGATTTTAGAGTCGCAACCTAAATATTTTTACGGAATTTAGAAAACCCAAGACTCGTGCCAAAGGCCACTTATCCGTCATCACCAAAGTGTCTCGACTTGGGAACTTAAGTAAGAGAGGAAAATGTCACAAATTGAGCATCCCACTGGCCCGATCAAAGGTCGGCATCTACTAATCATGATGTACTTTTTATTTACATTATATGCTCTTGTTCCGGTTTATTAGCTATTTTTACTATGTGATGCATACACAAGTATAGACTAATTTGCAAAAGTTGGAACATTTGATTTCATGTTTGTTTTTTTGAAAAGAGTTTGTGAATATGCCACTTGAAAAAGTGGGCTTAAATGTACATTAATCAAACTGTCCCAATTCAAGCAATTAGCCTTCATCCACAGGCATTCGAATAGTTATATCATTTAAGCAATTAGCCTAATGGAAGTATGCTTTAACATGGAAACACAAACATTCGATGCAAGATACTAAAACTCAAAATTGCTCACCTAGTACTCCGAGCCAAAACAAAGCAAAATAATTAGAAAATATGCATGCTCTTAACTAATGCAATATGACTAATACAACGCTTACATTATGTAATTTGTAGGCTCGGCTATGAGCACGTCATATGATTTCATTCATGACATGCAATAAAGCATGTATTCAAGTAATGAATTTGAACATTGATATTAGGTTAGTATGATGAGTCGAACCTTGGATGCATGCAAGACAATGGATGCAAAGCATAAGAAAGCTAAGTTTTAAAAATGATGTTCTATTCTAACCATCGTAAGTAAATAAGTAAAAGGGAGAAAGGCGTGGGGTTGGAAGACATACAACTTATCACATGTTTGCCCTCGTGCAAGAGGGTGCGAATCAAATCAAAGTCCGAATGTCAGAATTAAACTAATTATTACAAAATCGAATGAATAAATAAGCAAAGAATTAACTAGTTAGCTATTATATTATCATAAGGATAATAATAAGAAACAAACTAGCTATTTAAATTAACTAGCTATAACAATTACAAATAAACAATAATAATAGTTACAACACTAATAACTAACAAGACTAATTATAATAATAATAACAATAAATTAATTACAACAATACTCAGAGCATTAATCTACAATATTGATGTAAGCAAGGATGCACAAGGGTTGCATGCACAATGTCCAAGAACACCTCTATCTGCCTAGGCCTGCTCTGTTTCACCTTCAGCTATTGCACTCTATGTTCTACAAAACATACTGTTGACCAAACATTGATGGTCGGCCATGCCGCAATGAGGCTCGGCTGTGCCTTAATTTCATGCAAAAACCTATTTTGTGCTCTGAAGTGAAAACAGTGTAGACAGAGTTATTCTGAACTCTGTTTGTCCCTTTCACACTTCTCTGTCATGGGAAAGCCTCAAGAGAAGGTTAGAATCATTTCCAAAACCATCAATGAGCAAGTTGATTTCTTGATGATTTCGAATATAATTTAGACAAAATTCAATAAATGTAATAAACAACAACCAACCCTCCCTCCTATCATAGAGTGAACTCAAAGAGGGAGGTAGAGACGCTTCAAGGTTCATCAAAACACCATGAATTGACATATGACGACCTTTGACACGATGGACTCGGCATAACATCTGGCCGAACCCCAAGCGATACGACCCATTTTCTTTATGTGGGTTGGTTCATTTTAAGCCAAATTCATTAGTCTTTCCATTCTTTAGCCCATTAAGTCCAAGGTGATTGTTACGCACACTAACGATTACGTCCAATAAGTGAGAAACATGTCAAACGGGAAGTGATTCTCAACATGAAAGAGACTATGCCGTTGACAATGAACTTTTGTAGAGATTAAGCCATTAAGCATAGATCTCTAGTTTTTGATTTGAATAATTGTCAACCGATTGAAACAACTCTCAAATGAAAGAAATGAATGATAAATTGATTATTAAAATGAGGTTCTTAAACATGGAAATTAGACAAAGAAAGGCCAAGAACAAAACTCAACAAGCTATGTACAAGGACTTGTGAGACAACAAGCAAACTAATCAAAGCATGAATTAATTAAATAACCTAGGACAGCCCTAAAACAGCCTCTAAGAGGTAAAAAAAAAATAGTGGCTCAAAGTGCATGGAAAGAGCCTACAAAGCTAAACAACTGTGGGAGCCGAATATCGTTTTTATGTAGGAAGGTCGAGTGAATTTAAAGAAAAATCAAGTTATATACTATACGGCTCTATCCTGGAGGGATACAGAGGCCGAATAACTAAATTGGCCATAGAATCAGCAGTAAAAAAGGCCGAGTACGAATAGGCAGGACAAAATGGCTAAGTAAGCAATTATACATTGGACTAAAGGTGGGCCCGACCCCCAATATCAAGGACGAGTATAAATAAGAGGAGCATCAACTAAGAAATGAGAGGTAAGAACAAATAAGATTAACTTGAGATACAAGTAAACAAGAGAGTACACATTGACTTGACCGTCAGAGTGCTAATTTCAGTACCCCCGACCGAAGTGTTCATTCATTTTCAGGTGACTAGCTGAGGATCAGGAGAGTCCTACAAGATACATAGAGTATTTCCAAACCATATCCCCACAATTGGTGTCGTCTGTGGGAATACTCAAGCACATCCATGGCGGGCATGATAGAAGATCCTCCGGTAGTCGTTGACAACCTTATGCCACGAGATGACACCACTCCAAGAAACATGCTTGGGCTAGAGAACATTGCCGCACGACGGGCCTTGAACTTCGACTCAGTAGCCCAGACCTCACCCTTGAAATCAGTACATGAGGCAATGCAAACGATTATGGATAAAGCGAAGCAAAATGAACAGCGGTTGGAAAACATGATGGCTGAGAAAAAGCGCCTTCGACAGGATTTGGCCCTGGAGGTGGATTGGCAAAATCCCAACAGGCCGCGTGCCAAGACTGGGGTCGACCTTCAGGAAGGGATGGGCGACGACATCGAATTCGGAGACATGATAGTGGCAGTGATTCTGACTCAACATCCCTAGAATCCAAAAAGAAGGGACGAGTCGAAGTCTCCAGTTCTTCCGAAGGAAGTCCACATGTGTAGAGTAAGCGAAGAAGAAATGATTCAGATGAAGAGGATCAACATAACCCCTTTATGCGACGAATCTCAAGGGTAGTGCTACCCAAAAAGTTCAAAGCGCCATCATTCACCTTGTATGATGGAAAATCGGACCCGACTGATCACATTCGTCATTATAAACAAGCCATGACACTTTATGCAGACGATGAGGCTCTCATGTGTCGAATATTTCCGAGCAGTTTGGGACCACTGGCCGTGAGATGGAATTATAAATTGGAATCAGCATCGATAAAGAGCTTCCACCAACTCCAAAAATCCTTTAGGGCAAGGTTCATCACCATGAGGTCCAATCGAAACAAGATGATTCTCTTTGGGCAATACAAATTCAACTTGGAGAAACCCTTCGTGAATATTCAGCGCACTATTGGGAATGCTTTAATTTAGTAGATGATGCCTGCAATGACTCCATGGCCATCACCGCCTTTAAGATGGGATTGTATTCTGACAATGCCTTCCGCAGCTCATTGACCAGACGACCCCCCAAAACAATCTGGTCGTTAATGAAGAAAGTTGAAGAATACTGCAAAATGGAAGATGATACCCTGCGGGTCAAAGCCGGGCACAAAGTCGATAAGACAGCCCCATCTGAATTGGTTCGGCCGATAAGCGTCGTACCATCATGGAGCCCTAAACCACGGAATCGAGCTAAACGAGACAAAAGATGAGATTCGCGCCGATCAAATTACCAATGTTCACATCGAGCTAATGAGCAATATCAAGTGGATAGCACGCACACAAGGCGCGCAAACAAGAAATATACGGAGTTATCAGAGCCAATCTGTAAGGTTATGTCTAAAGTTCAACACCTTTCGTTCTTTAAATGACCACCCAAGATGAAGGGACCTCCTAATATGAGGAGACGGGATAAACGGTGCGAATATCACAAAGATCACGGTCATGACACCGACAGTTGTTATGCATTAAAGGATCACCTTGAGGAGTTGGTGCAAGACGGTTAGCTTATGCAATACATTCGAAAGAACAATTCAAACAAAACAGTAGCTTTACGGCCGGATTCACCTCCACTCGGCGTAATTCATATGATATACAACTTGCCAACAACATCTGCGGTACATACAATTCAGTTGCAGTCTAATCCCCAAAGCCAATCACGCCAGCGAAACGGCCCCATGAAGCTGTGAGTATTAGTTTTGATGACTCTGACTTGGCTGGCGTAACTCTCCCCCACACTGATCCCTTAGTCATTGAACTACGCGTAAACTGACTCACTGTTGAACGTGTTCTCATTGACCAAGGAAGTACTTCGAAAGTAATGCATTACAAGACCTTTGTTAAACTCGGCTTCAATGAGTCGGATCTGTCTCTGGCTGATTATCCGTTATTCGGCTTCAACGCTAATCCAGAATATCCTTTGGGCAAAATCACACTACCAGTTCGGGCGGACTCCAGATCAGTGGACATAGAATTTCCAGTTGTTAAGCTTCCTTCGCCGTATAATCCTATCATGGGACAAACTTGGTTGCATACCATGCAGGCTATGCCAAGCACCTATCATCAACTACTTCGTTTTCCGACTGAACGCGGTATAGAGCAAATTTGAGGTTCCCAAAAATCAGCGCATGCATGTTATCTTCTTGCTACAAAGACACCAAGAGAGCTGGAAGTGAATTCAATTGAGGTGCCGGATCGAGAGAGCCTCGATGACATTGGGCGGCTCCCAAGTGAAAAGGCAACCGGAGCCTTGGATCGGGTTCAAATTAAAGGGAATCCTAACAAGTTCTTCATGGTCGCCGCTTCCCTGAATAAAGTAGATAGGCAAGAGCTAATATCCTTCTTACTCGGCAACCTTGATGTATTTGCATGGTCACCATATGAGATGCCGGGGGTGGATCCATCTGTGTCCCAGCACTGCTTAAACGTTGATCCAAAATGTAAGCCAATTATTCAGAAAAGCCGATAGTCAGCCGCGGAGCATACTTCTGCCGTTGTTGAAGAAGTTGATTGGTTACTTGATACCGGGGCAATTTACGAAGTGACCTATCCTACATGGCTGTCAAATAGTATAGTTGTAAAGAAGAAGAATGGAACTTGGCGTGTTTGTGTGGATTTCACGGACTTAAACAGAGCTTGTCCCAAGGATTGCTTTCCCCTCCCCAGAATAGACCAACTCGTAAATGCAACGACACATCATCAACGTATGAGCCTCCTGGATGCCTACAAAGGCTACCCTCAAATTTCCATGCATTCGGAGGACCTAGAAAAAACTGCATTCCTCACCCCAAGGGGAACCTATTGCTACAAGGTTATGCCTTTCAGGCTGAAGAATGCGAGGGCAACTTACCAAAGACCAGTGACTGCCATGTTCAAGGAGCAGCTCGGCTGTACCATGGAAGTATACATTGACGATATGGTGGTCAAGTCCAAGGAAGAGCAAACTTATCTAGCCGATCTGGAAGAGACATTCGACATTCTTCAAAAATACAAAAAGCTGAACGCCTCCAAATGTGCATTTGACATTGGATCCAGCAAATTCCTTGGCTACATTGTTAACCACCGCGGAATTGAAGCCAACCCGAGGCAAATCACAACAATTCTAGAACTTGGCTCTTCTCGGACTATCAAAGAGGTTCAGAAGCTGATGGGAATGGCCGCTACACTCAACAGGTTCATTAGTCATTCCACAGATCACTGCCGACAATTCTTTCATACACTTTGGCAAGGTAAAGCTTTTGAATGGACCCCCGAATGCGAGGCCGCTTTGGACGGTTTGAAGACTTATCTACAATCAGTTCCACTCTTGGCAACACCTTCGGCAGGTGATCCGCTCATTCAGTATCTGGCAATCTCCGACAGGGCGATCAGTGTTGTACTGTTAAGGGAAGAACTTGGGGAGTAGTGGCCAGTTTACTATGTGAGAAAAGCAATGGTTGATGTCGAAACACATTACCTTCCATTGGAAAAACTCATCCTTGCTCTCGTCACGGCTGTAAGAAAACTGATGCATTACTTTCAGGGGCATACCATTAGGGTACTAACGGACTATCCCCTCCGGTCAGTGCTCCGTAGCGTGAAAGCATCAGGGCGCGTTTCCAAATAGGCTCTGGAACTCAGCTAATATGATATCCAATTTGTACCCAGAACCTCAATCAAGGGGCAAGTACTCGCCGACTTTGTGGCCAAATTCATTGGGTGTCTCGCCGACTTTAAGTCTGATCAAATTCAACCTAAGTCGAACTGGAGAATAAACGTT
The DNA here is from genome assembly GCF_004153795.1 of Camellia sinensis. Classification (NCBI taxonomy): domain Eukaryota; kingdom Viridiplantae; phylum Streptophyta; class Magnoliopsida; order Ericales; family Theaceae; genus Camellia; species Camellia sinensis. The sequence continues at coordinate 559,966 of NW_021025823.1, read as the reverse complement.
GGGGACATTTGGCAATTGTACTATGATGGGTCATCCAACCAAAGTGGTAGTGGGGCGGGCGTAGTAATCATGACTCCCAACGGGACAGTAATCGAGCAGGCTGTCAAACTGGGCTTCGATGCATCGAACAATGAGGCTGAATACGAAGCATTGCTAACCGGCCTACGGAATGCACTTCTCCTTGGTGCTCGGCATCTACTTATTTTCTGTGACTCAAAACTAGTCATCAACCAATTGAAGGGGAAATACGCAGCCAAAAATGACCGCATGGCAGCCTACATGAAAACGACAAATTCTTTACTGGCAAAATTCGACCAACATGAATTGAATCAAATAACCCAAGATCAGAACACGCATGTGGACGCCCTGGCTTGCCTAGCCTCCACCATCAACTCAGAAATTAAACAGACAATTGAAGTAGGATTCATCCTTGAGTCGAGCATTGCCTTTTCGGAATCAATTTAGATCAATATCATAGAATCAGGTCCAAGTTGAATGGACACTATCACTGCATTCCTATCTTCTGAGCAGCTCCCGACGGACAAGAAAAAAGCACACAAACTGCGAAACAAAGCCCTGCGATACTACTTGGATCCGCAAGGAAAGCTCTACAAAAAATCCCTTTTTGGTCCATACCTAGAATGCGTTCATCCGGATAAAGTTGAGGAACTCTTGACTAAAATACATGAAGGTAGTTGTGGTGCCCATTCTGGTTGGCGTTCTTTGGCCCATTGAGCCGTAACACAGGGGTACTATTGGCCGACCATGAGAGCTGATGCCGAGTGTTATGTCAAAAAATGTGAACAATGTCAAAAGTTTTCCCCTTTAACTCATTTGCCTATTGAGGAGTTAAGCTCTATCACCATTCCTTGGTTGTTCGCTCAATGGGGACTTGATATCGTCGAACCATTGCCATGGGCTCTAGGGAACAAGTGATTCTTGATTGTCGCGACAGATTACTTCACAAAATGGGTCGAAGCGGATGCACTAACACATATTCGAGATACTGATGTTAGGCGTTTTGTATGGAAAAATATCATAACACAATTCGGCAGGTATTCCAAAAGCACTTATTTCAGACAACGGTACCCAGTTTGATTGTGGCGTCTACCGAGAATTATGTAGCACGTATGGTATTCAGTCCTATTTTTCCACCCAGGCTTATCCACAAAGCAATGGTCAAGCTGAATCCTCCAACAAAGCCATTTTGGACGGCATCAAGAAACGGTTGGAGAAAGCTAAAGGCAAATGGATCGAAGAGCTCCCCTGTGTGTTGTGGGCTCATCGCACTACACCAAGACGGTCCACTAGGGAAACGTCGTTCGCCTTATGCTTTGTAACCCAGACAATTATCCCCCTGGAGATTGGCTTACCCACTCTGAAAGTGAAGGTCTTCGAGTTGTGCCGTAATGACATGATGTTGGCATTGGATTTGACTCTGATCGAGGAATGCCGAGACCATGCCCTTGCATCTATGGCGTGGTATCAACAATAGCTCGCTAAATCATATAATCAACGCGTACAACTGCGTCGTTATATACCCGGAGAATTGGTCCTCAAGAAAGTTCTTCCCGCTACTAGGAGTCCCACTGACGAAAAGTTAGGTCCTAGTTGGGACGACCCCTATCAAGTTGAATCGATCGCCGGCACAAGGGCATATCGGCTCAAAGACATGTCTGAAAGAAGTGTGCGACGTCCTTGGAATTCCACGCATTTGCGTAAATTTTATTATTAACCCAACTTGTAGGGCATGATAACTTGTTTTGAATTTTCACTGTGTACAACTTTCATTTTTACAATGCAAGGCCTCTTATTTCCTAGCTCTGTGAAATTTGGATCGGTAAAACAAAAGCCTCCAAATTCGGAGCCCCATCCGTGAATGACACGTTTGGGCTGAATAAGCCTCCAGATTCAGAGCGCCCTTCGTGGATATCCTGATTGGCCAAAACACAAGCATCTGAATTCGAAGCCCTATCCATGAATGATATGTTTGGGCCGAATGAGCCTCCAGATTCGGAGCACCCTTCGTGGATATCCCGATTGGCCAAAACAAAAGTCTCCGAATTCAGAGCCTTATCCGTGAATGACACGTTTAGGCCGAATAAGCCTCTGGATTCGGAGCGCCTTTCATGGATATCCCGATTGGCCAAAACAAAAGTTTCCGAATTCGGAGCCCCATCTGTGAATGACACGTTTGGGCCGAATAAGCCTCCGGATTTGGAGCGCCCTTCGTGGATATCCTGATTGGTCAAAACAAAAGTCTCTGAATTCCGAGACCCTTCCGTGAATAACATGTTTGGGCCGAATATGCATCTGGATTCGGAGCGCCCTTCGTCGACATCATAGTTGGCCGGCGCAAACACGATTAACAGTAATTGATGGTCATGACTTAATTTATGAACACTAATTGAAACAATATACAGACATTCAAAATAAAATGTTTCATTTAATAGATCGTAAATACACGATTTGCATCAAATTTGTAATAGGTCATGCATATCTTGATTTGTTTCACTCAATACATGTGTTAAATAAATTGTAGCTAAAAAAATAATTAATAAATAAATAAATAAATAACAATAATAATACAATAAAATTGCAGAGAAATATATTATTCGGCACCGTCTTCGTCGCCAGTCTTCTCGGCTTTGAAAGCCGCGAAGGGCAAATTATAACTCTGATATAAAGGGTACGCCGAATCAATGCCCGCTGCCTGTAGAGCCTTGGTCCACCCATGCTTGAATCCATGATTTTCGCATCGGCAAACCTCCTCGACCAGCTTTTCCTTCGTCTTCTCTATGCCAATTTTCTGACCTTCAAAAAATCCCTCATTATAGGCCTTCGTCTTTATCGCTTCTCTAGCGAACGTGCTCGCTGTATCCTGATCGGCAATGGCCTGGTTTAGAAGACATTGGGTCACCCTTTCCTCTACAATCGGGTTACCTTGACCTGCCGACTGATTTTCGGCAATTTTTTGCCTTTTTTAGTTCACGCTCGGCTTTCTCTACGCGCACTTCTAAGTTCCGAATGCACTCATCTTTCTGCTCTATCTCTCACCGCGCGGCACGGAGACCCATGCCGATTTCATATGAAGTATATAGCCCATTCACCGCTCTATGGACGCCCTCTCAAAAAACTTCGAAGTTAGGCCGACCAACCATCGACTGCTGGATTTCTGGTGGAAAAATCTGTCGAGCGAATTCAACTGCCACGTTTCGATCGCGGATAATCGAATCCGCCTCCGTCATCGGTTTGTTCCCAACGAAGACTGAAAAACTCAACGGTCGTGGTGGCCCATTGGTCTCACTTTGCGAATGAGGGGAGTTCCCCCGCTATTGCCTCTCCTTCCTAGGTGACCTGCTTCGGCGACGCGGAGAATGACGCCTCTCGCACTCCCCTAACATCCTACTTCCCGTTCGCAACGGTTCGCCACCTCGATTCATCGCTGAATCCAACTCAGTCAGTGTCCTACCCTCTCCTCTGCTGTTGAAGAATAGTTTTCTAGACATCCAGTTCAAACGCACTGCTCTTCTCCCTCTTGTGATCTGCCAAATTTGGAGACAAACATAGACCCTAAACGCACACAGCCCCTACCCTCTTATTAATCGCGGGTGCAAAATTCCCAAAGCATTCTCTTCAATTCTTTGCGCCACAAACTGCCGATGATTGACAGTCCAGTTCATTAATTTGTTGGGACAAGAGCAGATTCATTAATCTATTTGGCCTAATATCAGAGCTTTGCGCCGAAAAGTTAATGTGCCCAAGCCAATCTATGAAATGCAGATGTTTGGCGGTCCTGTTCATTAATTTGTTGGGGCAAGGGTAGATTCATTAATCTATTCGGCCTAATATTAGAGCTTTGCGTCAAAAAGTTAATGTGCCCCAGCCAATCTATGAAATGCCGATGGTCGACAGTCCAGTTCATTAATTTGCTGGGGCAAGGGCAGATTCATTAATCTATTCGGCCTAATATCAGATCTTTGCACCGAAAAGTTAATGTGCCCTAGCCAATCTATGAAATGCCGGCATTCGATGGCCCAATTCATTAATTTGTTGGGGCAAATGCAGATTCATTAATCTATTCGGCCTAATATCCATATCAGTACCTTGTGCCGAAATGTTAATGTGCCCCAGCCAATCTATGAACTGCCGATGTTTGACGGTCCTGTTCATTAATTTGCTGGGGCAAGGGCAGATTCATTAATCTATTCAGCCCAATATCCATATCAACACCATGCGCCGAAATGTTAATTTGCCCCAGCCAATTCGTGTATCGTTGTTCCGCGGTTCTGTTTATTAATCAGTTGAGGCAATGGCAGATTCACTAATCTATTAGGCTAAATCGCAAAGCTATGCAGTTATTTTAGCACCGAACTAATTTAGTAGTTTGTTCCATTAATCTCATTTCATGATTTTACATCTTACTTAGCCGTTAACAAGCACATGCAGCAGGCAGAAAGGCAAAGGCAATTTTCATTCATTAATTGAGTACAAACAGAAGTCATTTTACACATGAAAACTACCTTACGTTTAGCTTCTAACCAAATAAATAGTAAAAAATCTAACAAAACCTACATACACAAGATACCAAAACAAAATGAAAATTACTTTAACCCTAGGTTAGTCTTCAGGGTCAGACTCCAGCGGCTCAACGTCTACCTGCTTGTACAGAATCGATTGTTTGTATACCACATTAGTGAGAGCTAAGGCTTTGAGCTAGCCGTGTTTGAATCCTCTATTCTCAAACATAGGCACTTGTAGACACCCCATTTTTGACCGTCCTCAAGACTTGGACGTCATCGTTTGAACACTCGGTGATCATCCATGTTCGTGTTCATTTTGAGATCCCGAAGAACTCGGTTGCGCGCCTTGCCTTAGGGTCTCTCAACTTGACTGTTTTGTGCTTGGTTGTGGACCAAGAATTTGTGGTTCTTGCACCTGAGGGTAGGAAGTGGCTTGTTAGCCATCCCTTAAACCCACCGGCCGTGGCATGAAGCCACCGACCTTTCTTTCTTTCTACTGACCAAATATTTGGTCGGTCGGCACAGATATCTGGTCGATCGGCCATTTATTTGGCTGATTGTCTCTTTTTCTGGTCGGTACCTCATTTTTGCCATTTTCAGGCAGTGTGCATGCCAGCTGTGCCAGCTGGAGTGCACAGACTTGTCCTCCATACACGTGTATGGAGGATTTGCACCATTTGCACCTTTTTTGCTCTAGTTTCTTGCAGAAACTTGCACCCTTTGCCTTAGCTTCTTGAGGAAGCTTGACCCTTTGTCTTAGCTTCCTCAAGAAGCTTGCACCCTTTGCCTTAGCTTCCTTAAGAAGCTTGACCCCCTTGACCCCTTTTTGTTTAGCTTCTTTAAGAAGCTTAGGTCTTTATCTTGCTCTATATAAGAGAGCCTTCCCTCTCTTTTGAGGAGGTTCAGCAAAAACTAGAGATATATGATATATACAACTTTCTCTCTCTATATCTCCCTCTCTCTCTTCATTTGTGTGTGTTAGAGGGCCTAAAAGGGTGTTTTGTTCTTAGTTTTGCACTAAGGCGCCTAGTATTGCACCATACTTGGGTTATTGAGGTGTTGGGAGCTTGTTCTTAGAACTTTTAAGCTGGTTTTGATCAGAAAAGGGGCCTGAGGTTGCTGTTCTTCAAGTGTTCTTCAAGGGTGAGCATAATTACTTTATATTCGCCATTCTTGCACTAGCTTTTAACCCACTTTGCGTGCTGTTTTGAGCTTTGTGTATAACTGATAAAAGTTCTATTTTTTGATTTTTAAGATGTTTCATTAAGGTCATTTTGGTGTTGGGGGTCGACCTCCCCCACTTTGGCCTTGTTTGGCCCCTTTTGTGCCTTCTTTGTTGAGCTTTGGAACCTTTTGTGTATTGGCATTCTCACCACTGAAATCCAATGGATTTTCAGTGGTGGTGAAGGGGTCTTGAACTATTGTATAGGGAAGGGACACCCCTCTCCCTTTGTGTCTCATTTGTTCATGTTTTTGGCTCATAAGGGTAGCATACATGCTTAGCTTTACTTAGCTCCATTTCAGAGGTTTTTGGGAGTTATTTGGTTACATTATACCTTTGTTTTTGGTTGGATTGATGGTCCATTACATGCATCATACACTTGTCTAGTAACCCCCTTTATTGTCATAACATGTGCCATGCATTTGCCCCTCCATGCTTGCATGTTCTAGCTTGACTTCATGAAGCTTTTGGTCATATTTCATCATGCTTGAGGTCTGTTAGGTACTGATTTGATCATGTTTTCCATGTTTGGTATGGCCACCATGCATTTTGGCTTGTGAGCCTTGAGTGTGTGAGTCATTAGAATGCTTTAGTTGGGTTGTTTCAGTGATTCAGAATCATTTTCCATGCTATTTCAGTCCATAATCCATGCTTGTATACTTGCATTCATCATCCTTTCCATGCTTTGAAGAGATGCTCTTTTGTGCCTTAAAATGAGTCATTGTGCATGCCTATGTGTTTGAGGCTTTGGGTTGCCATATCAGTGGGTTTTGGGGCTCTTTTTTGCATGTTAAAACTCTGTTTTGCATTGATTAGTCCATGCCATATGTGGTTGGGGTGGTTATAGTAGAGTGCCCTCTTTGTGGCCTTAAATCCCCCTTTGTTTTGCATCCATTTCTTAGCATGTTTTAACCATGATCTATGCATGCTTTAGTCTTGTTTTGGAGTGCCTTAGGACTGTTTTAAGTCATTTGGGTCCTTTGGGGTTTGGTTGACAGAGCTATGGTTTGGACCCCTTTGTTGGCTTCAAGTTTTGGTCATTGTTGCATGCCTTACTTGCATAACATGGATGATTTGGCATCACCCTCTATACACTTTCAGAGTTTAACATGTTGGTCTAATGTCCATGTTTATCATATTTTGAGTGTTCTTGAAAGTTACCTTTTGTGCCTTAGCTTTAGGCCCATTGGTGTACATGTTTGCATAAGCATTTATCTATCATTTCCATCATTTTTGGCCACTATTAAAAGTAAGGCTGAGGTCTGCCCTTTGCGGTTTAAGCCCACCATTACATGTTTGTTGCATGTTTGTTTCATATTTGGTTCATTGTGTGTTGTCACATGCTAATTCCATCGCGTATTGTTGCATGTTTGGCACATTGCATACTTGCAGGATAGGTTGCACCGCATTTGGCATGCTTTGTTAACTTAGCCTCATGTTGCATATTTGAGTCATGTTGCATACTTGAGCCGCATTGCATACATGCATTACATTTTGCTTGGTTTGGGGTGTCAAACCAAGCATGAGGAATGAGATGTGTTCGTACTTAAAGTGACGAAACACGTCTCAATCCTCGTTCGCCGATGCCCTTGATCTCAACATGATCGGGCGTGAAGCATTTATTCATTTTGTTGCATTCATTTACATTGATTGGCAAACTTGGTGCCTTTGGCCATCATGCATCGAGATGCATGATTGGTGGCCCGAGGACAAAGGGCCACACTCCCTTGAGTCCATAACATGATAGAGAGTGTAGCCATGCACTGTCTGTCCGCTGCTGCAGCAAAAACAGGATTCTGCAGGAATAAATGGCCGGCCGGCCACTTTCAGTGCCGACCGACCATCAAAGTCCAGCCGGTGACCCAATTTATGGTCGATGATCACATTTACATGGTCGGTGGTGCTTTTCATTGGCCAGTGGCATTTCCAAAATGATTAGGGAATGGTTCAAAGGTGCCTCAAGAATTTTCACATTCCTTAGAGGTGTAGAATAGTGCAAACAGAAGCAACAGTGGCATGGTAACCGGTTTCCGAGCAAGGCAAATCGAGCATGCATCATCCACGCATTCCGAGGCAGATCTGCGGCGGTCTCTTTAGTTTCATATTTAGGCTATTTTTGTAATTAATTTGTTAATTAATTAGAAGTTTTGTAATAATTAATTAGCTAGGATAGTTGATTCATTATTTCGCCTATATTATTCTTTCGGACCCTCCGAGCGAGGGCAATTGTATAATAAGTGTGTGTGAGTGTGTGTATGTCTTCCAACCCCACTTCTTTCTCCCTTTTATTTACCTTCTTTCAATGGTTGGTATTAGGGCATATTTAAACTAGCATACCTTATGCTATGCATGCGTGCATTCATTCATCTGTATTGCATGCCCCGGGTTCGTCGCATCATACTAACTGCATGGTATTTCAATTCTAAGTTGAATACATGTTATCTGTTGCATTTCATATGCCATGTTTAGAATAGCCGAGCCTATCTAGGTTGCATTTTTGCATGTGTTGCGTTAAGCATTTCAGCATAGTTAGGATTCATGCATGTTCACTAACTAGTTTCTGTTTTGGCTTGGAGTACTCGGTAAGTTTTTATGCTTTAGCATCCTTGCACGCGTGTGAGTGTTGCCATGATAGCATGCTTTACCATGAGGCTATGTGCTTATGTGATATAACTGCCTGAGTGCCTGTGGGTGAAGGTTGGGTTATTTGAATTGGAAGAATGCATTGAATGCGAGTTTTAAGCCCACTTGAAAGTGGCAAAACCGCGTTTTCTAAGCCCACTCGAGGGTGGAAAAATCTGTACTTTTAGCCTACTTACAAGTATCAAACCGTTTTCAAAACAAACATGAAACGTTTTGTTCCAATTCGGGCGATCCAGTCTATACTTGTATGTTGTGCGCATCACATAGTAAATCTAAACTAATAACCGGATTAGGAACGCATAATGTTTTCAAAACTCGATATCATGGTTAGTAGAGGCCGATCTACGGATCGGGCGAGCGGGGGTGCTCATAGCTGACCTTCCCCAATCGTACTCAAGTTCCCGAGCCGAGGCAACTTTGGTGATGATGGATACGTGGCCTTAGGCACGAGTCAGGGTTTCCTAAATTCCCCCAAAATAAAATATTTAGGTGGCGACTCTGTATCTGGCAAAGCAGTCCATATTTTGGCACTTCTTTCTAAAAATCAGTTTTTCAAAACGATTTGCCGAATTTGGACTCTTTGATGATTCATCGGTCTTGCATTGCACTCCGTGAGATTAGATACAGGACCATGACATTGAGTCCGGACTGTAGCATGAGCCCCACGGGCGCATTTACAGTTTCTGGCGACTCTGCTAGGGATTTAGAGAACTTGACTCGAACTCATGATATCTTGTTTTTTACTACACTTATGTGTTTCTTTGCATTGCATGTGCATTGGTGTGCTTAGGACACCGTGTTTGCCGTCTGCTATTCCTGAATGGTTTGCCAGAGGCTTGCTTTGTTAAGCGTGCCATAAGGTTGATCGGTTATGGGCTCTGCCACGATGGGAATACAAACCCCAGTTTTTACCGGGCACCCTTTTTGACCATTCGACCTAGTGCATGTTCGGAATCCATAGTGACCATTCCAAGCTAGGACAGGTTGCTCACCCGATTATAGGTTGTTTGAAACCACTGCGTGCGTAGTGAAACCCTAGCTCCTGACAAAATAGGACAGGGAAACGCTACCCCAACATAGGGGTGTTTTGGTTCTCACTTGCTTGCTATGTGCTTTTAGAGTGCGTCTCTACATGAATGCATGTATCAGTTTGCAAGTCTGGGCATCAGGCCTGCAGGCATCAGTTCAGTATTTTGAGAATCAGTTATTTGCGGGTTTCAGATTCAGTTTTGGGGGCAGTGATTTGGGGAGCGATGATCAGTATTTGAGAATGGTCTATTCAGCATATCGACTGCGCATTGTTATGCCCGACTGTGTGTTGTGTGTTTATTTTAAGCCGTTATGTTGTCCGTTTGTCTGGTTGTTTATTTCCTTCTTATTGCTTTATTTATCTTTTTGCTAGGGGTAGTTTAGCACAATTGCTTCCGACCAAGCAGATATTCCCCAAGCACTCTGGACTAGAGGTCGTCGACTCCATCGATCTGTGGATCTGGTAGACGGACAACCAGTGTTCTATTCTTTACCCCCGGTTGCTAGGAGGAGATCGAGAAAACACAGTGTATTGGTACCGAGATTTCCAGATCAGTGGTCTGTGAACAGTCGGGTTGAGATTTCCGACTCTACTACAGGGGTAGATACATCGGCACTTCAGATAAATTAGGACATTATGTCGGGGATGGAAGACATGGTTCGCTAGCTCCAGGAGAGCATGAAAGCCATACAGGAGGGCGCTGTTCGTTAAGCAGAATTTGCTAAGTAGTAGGCCGTTGTCATGGCCCAACAGGCAGAGCTAATTACCCGGTTACAATAGCAAACCGGAGCATCTACTTCACACCGGGCTCCTCCCCCAACAAGAGTCCCAATACCTGAGGAGATGGCGAATGTCGAAAATGCCCAAGAGGATACAGACATCCCAATGGGGCCGGCTCCACCCCCGATTCTACCTTAACTGTCTAAGGCACCCATGCCTATCAATCAACCAGACTCCCCCTTTGAGTTCGAGGTGGACCCTACAACATTGAAGTTGAGTAAGCTTGAGAAGTTGTTCAAAAAGTCCCAAGGGGTAAAATCCATCCCAGATATTGAGGACGGGTATACCGACGCGGCTGTGATGCTGCCAGATCGGTTCAAGATGCCACAAATCGACCGCTTCGATGGGTCCGGGGATCCCATGGTGCATCTACGTTTGTTTTTAGATATATTAAGGCTGATGGGCCTCACCAGACTATAGAAGCTTTCATTGTTTGGCCGGACCTTGTCGGGTGTGGCGGCCAACTGGTACGCAAAACTGGAAGACTATGTCAAGAGGAATTGGGATGAGATGGCCGAGGTTTCGTCGTCCAATACTCCTATAATACACATATCGAGATTACAACCCGTGATCTTGAGATGACTAGGCAGGAGCCTAAGGAGAGCTTTTCTAACTTTGTGACCCAGTGGAGGGCTAAGGCCTCAATGATGACCATTAGGCCAACCGACAAAGATCAGATTCAGATGGTTGTGCGCAACCTCCAACCTAAGCTCATGCAGAAGATGATCGTTCTCCCCTTCCTCACCTTTTCAGATTTGCATGAGATGGGAGTACAGATCGAGGATACCTTGAAGCAGGGCTTGATTGACAATGACAGAGAGCAATCCAGGAGAACCTTCAACAACTGCAGTACGAATGCAGGCACAAGCAGTGCTGCAGCTGCCAGATCTCAGGAAATAAGCATGGTCACCACCAACACCCCAAGAACCCTTACGGCTACGCCATTCACCAGTGCGTCTGGTAGTAGTTCGCAAACAGCTAGATACCCACCCAAAAGCCAAAGAACCTCCGCTCCATTATATATGCCTCTGTCCAAAGCTCTGGGGGTTTTAATCAAAAAAGGGCACTTGAAGCCCCTAGAGCCGCGGCCATTGCCGGAAAAACTCCTCCATTCCCATAACCCAGCCAAATACTGCTCGTTTTACCAACAGCACGGTCATGACACCGACCAGTGCTTCCGATTACGCCATGAGATTCAAGATCTCATCGATAATGGGGTGCTCGTGCCTCCAGAGAAACCCAATGTCATAACCAACCCTCTCCCACCACACAACCAAGCTCCACCTCCCAAACGCATCAACTTTATCCAGACCGGGGCTACGTCATACGACCCCAGTATATATATCACCCTATCCCACCTACCTAAGCCGGTGGTGTTCCTTCATGACTACACTGACTTATGCATGTTGGACATCTCCAGAACCCAACCTGAACCAATGGTGGTGACTGTTGAAGACAGAACATGAGAGACTTCAGTGGAGAATGGGATTGTTGAGTCAAAATCTGAGGAATCTGGGAATTTTGCTGAGGATGTATACAGTCCGAGTGACTACATTCTATCAGTAGGCCAGGTTGGGCCAAATGTGGAATTGCCGGAAGGGACAGAGCTTTGTGTGATACAGGGGGATAGATTTGGTCAGAGGATAGATGACTTGGCGGCTGTGGAGGGGGATTTTGCTAACCTCCAGTTTTTCAATGAAAAAGATCCAGAGGGCGTGGCAGTCAACTGGCCTGATGTTGAAGAGTTAGCAGAGGTTATCGGGTGGCTTGATGACCTACCAGACGTTGTTGAAGAATCTCAATTGGGACAGGGCCCAGCAGGGGCAAGGACATCAATTGTGGCCGGAAGGCCCGAAGATTAGAGTGCATTGCCGGAGAGTGCCGGTGCTAAGAATTTCGCTCAGGATCTGGGCATTTTGAATATAGGAATTATAGAGCAGCCAGCTGTACTGACGCAGTTGAAACAAAAAGAAATCGAAGAGTTTAAGAGAATCCGAAAAGCCAAGGCCCCCGTGGGGATTGAAAGTGTTGTGTACACGAGGACAGAGAATGCCGTGAGCATGTGGACAGAAGGCACTGCGAGTACAAGGACAGTGGAACCAGAACCGGACAGGTGCCTATTGGCTGCCGGTGGAATGTGGTGGGAGGACGATGATCTATGTCTTGCCCACACGGATGAGGACTGGGGAAACAATTAACCAAACGATACCTGGTACATCGGCGAAGTCGATCATATGACCAGGAGTGGGCGGTATTTCAAGCCCCCGCATTTAGACCAACCAGAAGCGTCCGGGAAGGACAAGGAGACCGAGAAACAGAAAGAGAAGCAACTCGAAGAAGAAGGTGTACTGAAGCAGCTGAAAAAGATACAAGTAGACATCTCCATCTGGGGACTGCTTATGGCATCACATGTTCATCGACAGGCCGTCCTATCAGCAATGGATAAGGCCAAGCTCTCAATAGAAACCAAGCCGGAACAGCTGGTGGGATTGGTCTTTCCGGGAGCAGCTTCCCCGATGATGACCTTCTCTGGCAAAGAATTGCCACCCGAGGGTGTGAATCACAACAAGCCACTCTACATCTCTGTGGAGTGTAAGAACAAATGGATACCAGTGGTTCTTGTTGATACCGGGTCCGCCATCAATGTGTGCCCGACAAGGACGACCTATGCAATCGGGTTGAAACTCGCAGACTTTGCGCCAACCACCCAGGTGATAAGGGCGTATGATAACACAAGTAGAGAGGTAAAGGGGACCGTGCAAATTCAAACTAAGGTTGGTTCGGGACAACATGAGATAGACTTTCACGTCCTGGAAGTTCCTGCAACCTTCAATCTACTCTTAGGGCGGCCGTGGTTGCACCAGGTAAAGGCAATTTCGTCCACCTTGCACCAGATGTTGAAGTATCCCCATGGGAAGGGGGTGGCCATTGTTTTCAAAAATTCGTCGATCCATCACCGCCAGAAGTATCTACGCCGGTTTTGGAAATCGAACACGGTATGGAGGATGTGTTCTTGTCGGGTTTTACCTTAGCCGAGGCTCGGGTTGTGCAAAACATCATGGCTGTTAATGAGGGGGTCTACGTTAGTGCACAATCAGTATACCTCATGAACAAGCTCCAACACATCCCCGGGATGGATGGGATTAGGAAAGAGTGGCCGGAAGGGGGTTGCAACATTGGCCGAAATACCATAAACCCACATACCTTTGGCTTGGGTTATCTGCCCACCAAAGAGGATTAGGTAAGAAAAGGTAAGGAAATGGCTGGGAGAGCCAGAGCGAAGCAAGCAGGGAAGCCTTTTGAGTTGATGCACCGGCCCATTCAGGGTATCTTAAACGGACGTTTCGTCCGGGAGGGGGAGGATTTTCCGTTCTGCGGCTTCCCAGAGCCATGGTTAAACGCAGAGAGGAAGCGCGTGCCAGGGTTTGAAATTTTCTTTGACCTACAGTTATCCGGGGATGACGTTGTCGAAGAGCAGACAGACCCATTAGCTGAGGCTGAGCAGAGCAAGAAAGTGGAGTCTAAGGATATCGAAAGTGAAATGGGGGTAGCACTGGCGTGTCTACTTTCAGATCCTCTGATCGAACAAAAGTGCTTGGGGGATAACTTCTCGGTATGCATGATCGGGAATGAAATGGCTGCGGGCCTACTAGCAAACATTTTGGATGCATCCATCGCACCCTCTCTCATTTGGCAGTATGAAGAGGGATTTTTGTCAAGCAGCACCAGGTAGTGAGCCGGAATCTGATTCCACCGAATCTGTTGAGTCAAAATCAGGTTCCAGCTCAACTGAGTCTGAGTCCGGTATTTTAAGGGGTGATAACCCGGATACCACAGTCTAGTCCAGGTCGTCTTTTTCTTTCTCTTTTGAGTCTGTTGTAACCAAAGAATCAGACAATTTGGATGTGCTTAATGAGAATGATGTGGCTATGATTTCTGAGTACTTTTCTGTGCCCTTGATTTATTGCATTAACTCATGTAGTTTCTGAGTACTTTTTTGTGCCTTTGATTTATTGCATTAACTCAGACTTTCAAAATTTTGATGAAAACGACGAGAAAGAAATTCCTCCGGTTTTGGAACGCTTAATTGATCAATAGCAAGAAAGATTTGTTAAACCTTTAGTTGATGAAATCACTGCTGTTAATGTTGGTACTGAGGAGGACCTGCGGCTGGTCCAGATCGGGTCCACGTTGTCTTCGGAGGAACGCGAGCTCTTAGTCGCTTTATTAAAGATTTCAAAGATGTTTTCGCGTGGTCCTACGAAGACATGCTTGGAATCGATCCTGAGAACAACATCGAATCCCTCTTGACCCAGAGGCCCGACCCGTTAAACAGAAACTCAGAAGGATCCGCCCAGACTGGGCCCTCAAGATTAAAGAAGAGGTCACCAAGCAGATTGACGCAGGGTTCCTGCTGGTATCTGAATACCCAACTTGGTTTGCCAATATTGTTCCAGTGCCGAAGAAGGATGGCAGGATCCGGGTATGTGTGGATTTCAGGGATTTGAACAGAGCCAGTCCAAAGGACGACTTTCCCTTGCTGCATATTGATGAGTTAGTGGACTTCACAGCAGGGCATGCTTTGCTTTCATTCATGGATGGATTCTCGGGCTATAATCAAATAGTGATGGCACCTAAAGACCGGGAGAAGACTACTTTCACCACCCCGTGGGGGACTTACTATTATAGGGTGATGCCATTTGGGTTGAAGAATGCTGGAGCTACATATCAACGGGCCGCGACTACAATATTGCATGACATGATCCACAAAGAGGTTGAGGTGTATGTGGACGACATGATTGTCAAGTCCAATGAAAGAGAGGGCCACTACACCGCCTTGCAAAAGTTCTTCCAAAGGATCAGAGAATTTCGGTTGCGGCTGAATCCTCAGAAGTGTACGTTCGATGTTACAGTAGTGAAAATGCTGGGGTTTCTGATTACACAGAGAGGTATCGAGGTCGACCCTGCCAAAATCAAGGCCATCTTAGAAATGCCACCACCAAGGACTGAAAAGGAGGTGCGAGGCTTTCTGGATAAAGTGCAATTCATAAGACGGTTTATCTCAAATTAATCTTGACTTGTGAACCACTTTTTGTTCTCCTGAAGAAAGGAAAGAAATTCCAATGGGACGGCCGATTCCAAGCTGCTTTTGAACAAATCAAGGAATACTTACAAAACCCACCTGTGCTGTCACCGCCTGAGCCGGGGAAGCCGTTGATTTTTTATTTTTCAGTGACTGAGACGACAATGGGCTGCATGCTCGCACAAGAGTCTGAGGACAAGGTGGAGAGGGCTATCTACTATCTGAGCAAGAAGATGTTGGAGTATGAAACCTGCTATACACCGTTGGAAAAGGCTTGCTTAGCCTTGGTATGGGCTACCAGAAAGCTGCGGCACTACCTGTTAGCTCACTCTGTAATGTTGGTTTCAAGATTAGTCTCTTCGAGAAATCGGCACTTACGGGTAGGCTAGCTCGTTGGTTACTGTTGCTTTCCAAGTTCGATCTGAAATATGTGACACGCAAGTCAGTCAAGGGAAGAGCGGTAGCGGAGTTCTTAGCCGATCATCCAATTGAAGGAGGTGAAGCAGTTGAGTACTTATTCCCAGATGAGGCCATTTTTCATATCGAAGACGAAACGTGGACGATGTACTTTGACGGAGCGTCAAACCAATACGGGTATGGGATAGGGGTGTTGCTTATAGCACCTGACAATGCTCGTATTCCCCAAGCCTTTAAACTCTGTTTCAAAGTCTTGAACAACGAAGCAGAATATGACGCATGCATTGCTGGTTTAGAAGCAGCCCTGGAACTAGGGGAAAATCGATTGGACGTCATTGGGGACTTGAACCTTGTTGTATCCCAAGCTAAGGGAGATTGGAAAGTCAAAGAAGAAAAGATGATAATGTATCACCAGACCTTGGACTTGTTAATTCCTCGGTTTGAGAAACTAAACTTTGCTCATCTACTAAGAGAAAGCAACAGGTTCGCAGATTCACTAGCAACTCTATCTTCCATGATAGATATCCCTTTTGGAGTCCGGATGCGTACGATCATCATTGACGAAAACTTTGTGCCGGCTTACGAGTCGATTGCTGCTATAGGTGAGGTTCAAGATGAGAATCCCTAGTATTACGATATTTGGAATTTCTTGGAGAAGGAAGCATATCCACCAGGGGTAAATGCCAAGGATAAAAGGGCAATCAGAAGAATGGCCGTTCAGTTCATCATCTGCGGAGGTAAATTGTATAAGAGAGGTCATTTGGGAATGCATAAGCTGTGCGTTGAAGCTGAAGAATCAAAACGTCTGATGGAGGCCATCCATGGAGGGGAATGCGGTGCGCATATGAACGGGGTAATGCTAGCGCAAAAGATCCTCAGACAAGGTTATTATTGGTCCACCATGGAGGAGGATTGTATCGGCTTTGTTCGGTGATGACACAAGTGTCAGATCCATGCAAACCGCATGAACATTCCGCCATCGAAGCTGTACAATATGACTTCGCCATAGCCATTTTCAGTTTGGGGAATGGATGTGATCGGGGCTGTCACTCCGAAGAGGTTGAATGGGCATGAGTTCATCCTAGTCGCGATAGATTATTTCACGAAGTGGGTTTAGGCCCAATCTTGTGCAGTGTTGAAGGCGTCGCACGTTGCAAACTTTATCAAAAATAACATCATCTGTCGTTACGGAGTCCCGAACGAGATTATCTCAGATAATGGTTCCCACTTCAAAAAGGAAGTGATTGACTTGTTGGAGAAATACAACGTGGCTTTTCATAAGTCATCCACATATCGGCCGCAGACCAACGGAGCAGTTGAGGCCGCCAACAAGAACATCAAACACATTTTGCAGAAGATGGTGGAAACCTACCGGGACTAGCCAGATAAGTTGTCATTTGCTCTCTGGGGCTATCGGATTTCGATTAGAACTTCCACGAGAGCAACTCCGTATTCATTAGTTTATGGGATGGAGGCCGTTCTACCTATCGAGATTGAAGTTCCGTCGTTGAGAGTGCTGGCTGAGTGTCAGATAGCCGAAGCAGATTGGCAGCAGAGCAGGTTTGAAGAACTCATGCTCTTTGATGAAAGAAGACTGAAAGCACTGTACCATGTTCAAGGTTATCAACGAAGAATCGCCAGGGCTTTCAACAAGAAGGTTAAGTCCCGAAATTTGAAGGAAGGAGATTTGGTACTCAAAGACAACCAAGCTCCCATTCATGACCCTAGGGGCAAGTTTAGACCCAATTGGACCGGTCCCTACATCATTAAGTCTATCTGGTCAGGTGGAGCTATGGTTCTGATGGACCTAGATGGCCTAGAGTTCTCACAACCGATCAATATAGACAAGTTGAAGAAATATTACCCTTGAGTGGCTCGCTAGGCCAAAAACCCGAAAGAGCGACCTAGGCAAAAGTTAGAGCATGAAAAAATTTGAAATTATAAAAATTGAGCTCGCAAGGTTGAAAACCCGCAAAGGGCATCCTTGGAAAAAGTTATAGCGTAAAAGGAGAGTAAAAAAAAAATACTTGAGTGAACCCGAGCCTGAACTACATAAGGCTTGATTCCCATTTTTAGGATACGTAGGCAACTTCGTCCTGAAGTTCAGCCATAAACTTTTCCCCGATCAACTTTGTCCATTTGATTATCTCGACCATCTTTGTCTATTTAGCATTCAAAAGCTCGATTGTGATCTCCGGTGCAGTGTTTTTCAGACTAGGGGCAACTTTCCAGTTGCCAGGATCCGGGGTTGTGCATCACAGTGACAAATCTCAGACGTGTCCAGTTCTGATCCATATCGAAAATGATTTTGAAAAGTTTTAACAAAAATTGATTTTTGCTCAAATTAATCTTTTTACAACTTGGACCATTTTTGGACCAAAGCGGAAAATTTTCAATACCCACACCTTCAATTTTATTGATTTCAATACAGAGTTCTCTTGCTCTTGCATACAAATTGAAGTTTCTTTTCATTACATTCATAAAGAAAACTTGAAAGTTCTAATTAAAGCAAATAAATTTGGGGCATAGATGAGTCAGGTGTTCCTGCGCCCCCTCCCAGAGTAGCTCGAAGCCTCTGATGCCAAGCTGGGCCCAATCTGCGCCTCTTCATTAAGCCAATCTATGCACTCATCAAACAAGGTGCAACTGAAAGTGGGAGCGGGGGCCAGAAGTTCTCTAGTCCTCCACGCTGCAGCATGTCGAACAAGCTGCACACCTCGGATCGGGAATGCGGCTGCATACTCTATCTCCTCTGCCGGGAAAATCTGATCATGGCTGAATTGGCGTTGAAACTGGAACAGGAAATAGAATACACAGTGAGTCAAAATAATCAACTGAATCCCGGTTTGCCGGGACATGCTGTAGCTCATTGCTGGTAGGTTGAGCCAGGGACACCACCAAGCAATACGGTCTGCGAACAAATTGCACATCCAGTCAAACCACCATCCCTCATCTAGGGCGTCAACTAGACGATATCGGAAGAAGTAGCCGTGAGCTGAGTATGCTGGGCAAGAGTTCACAACCCGTAACTTATCCATCAACCATACCTAGGGAGGAATGAAAAATGAAAGATTAAAGAATAGAGAGATGTGCGCTGAGAGGAAAAGTGAGGAAAGGGTTTTGTGAGAAAAACCGAGCCTAAGGGTCGAGTGATGTGAGCAATACATATGTGAGAAAAGGGTGGGAAACATTACCTGCAACAGTAGTATACTCCTCGTAAATCTGGTCGTCTCTCGGCGATGAAAAGTATCCAAGCCCATCAATGTCTCGGCCAAAGACATGGCAATGCAGCTTTTTCGCTCCTTTAAGCTTTGAACAACCTCGATCAACCGGACACTAGATCCTCCGGATCCTGAGGTAAGCAAGAAATGAGATAGTATGCACAAACAAAGGGCATGTTGCCGAAAGCCTTGCCAATGATGGTCACTACGGTCACCGGCATTGGAAAACTGACAAATCAAACTCGGAATATCCAGCATTCCGTCACAAATCAAAGGTCGAGCATCGTGCATGGTGAGTCCACACATTCGCCCTAAGGCTTGGGCGTGGCCAAAGTGAAGCTGGGGCAAGATTTCTTCGTTGCACTCGGATTCCATCAAAACTTGGAAATCTTCGAAGGTAGGACACACCTCTTGCTCGCCAAAGCTAAAGACATTTGTTATCGGATTCCAAAACCTTGCTGCAGCATGGAGAAACGGAAGTGCAGCGGAGTGCGACTCAGCGTGAATAGTGCATTTACGCCAAAGCCCCGGAAATTCAGCTTTTCCGAGCCATCCAAGTTGTGAGATGCTTGGAAAGAAACTCCTCCATTTGGTGTAAATCAGTGTTGAAATGAGGAAAACTACGAGGCTGAGGCTTTTGTAGAGGATAAGGTATTGAGTGGAAGACAGGTGTCAACATTCTAGAGGTCCTTACCATTTTTGGCCGGTCGACCAAAAGTAGTGCCGACTGACCATCTATTTTGGCCGATCGACTAAAATATTGGCCGATCCCAATCAATTTCGGCCGATGATGTCTCCATTTGGCCGGTAGCCTCTAATTGTGCTCTAAGACGAATAAGTGTTAAACATGATGAAAAACTGGTGATTGACATCATTTCCAATGCTTTCTGGTGATATTTTGCGAACTAACACCTGTTACTCTGTCTTCTTTATCGAGTTGTATTTTACATCCTTTAAGTCTTTGCTTTGCTTATCGAGTTGTATTTACAATTGGTTAACTTATCCAGCTCTTTGTTTTGATTATCGAGTTATTTTTGTCCTTACTTGGTTCACTACCTGATTATTACGTTGCAAGTGCTTAAATTTCAAACAAAGGTTCAAATCTCTTTTACATTGTTGTGTAATGCAATGTGATGCGATGCATGGAGAGTACTGATGTAACACCTTTTTGGATAAAATAGTTGTTTCATTGCCATTATGTCTTTTGCAAAAAAGTAAGTAAAAGTAGTTTTGAGAAAGTGAAACCTGCCCGAGGCAGTGTAATGTGCTTAAACTACCAGTAAAAAGATAAGTAAAACAAAAGGGGAGCAGGGCAGCAGAGTGTCCGATTTAACACTAGTGGCCACCTCTTGTGGTCGATGCACCTCCCACTCCCTTGTTCGGGTCAATTATGTAGTTTGGCACCTTCATTACTTGAGACAGTGCAAGGAATTGCACTCTTGAAACCTTAGTAGATCTTCGTGTTGACCTTGAGCAGTGTCTTCTACGAGCGATGTTCAGTGCGTGCGAGGAGCATCCTTTCCCGTATCCTTTTTGTCTCTTATGACTCCCACAAATCGCTTCAATTATGTTGTATTATGTTGCTCCGTTTTGGCTTTAATAAAGCACGCTCGCTACGCGTCTTGTGTTGAGCGCTGCCTCGCCTTGTTTTGAATTTGCATCTCAATATCATGAGTAACATGCCTTTACCATGTTTCAGTTGAATATCCACCCTTTTCGCACTGCTTTACACATTGCGTACGTTTCCACGTATGCTTTACTTACATCGTTGTCGTGTTATGCTTTACTTATATGTGTTCAAGTTTCCTTACACATTGCATGCGTTGTTGCGTCGTGCTTTACTTATATATGTTCAATTTCCTATACACATTGCATGCGTTGTTGCGTCGTGCTTTACTTATATATGTTCAATTTCCTATACACATTGCATGCGTTGTTGCGTCGTGCTTTACTTATATATGTTCAATTTCCTATACACATTGCATGCGTTGTCGCGTCATGCTTTACTTATATGTGTTCAAGTTCCTATACACATTGCATGCGTTGTCGTGTTATGCTTTACTTATATGTGTTCAAGTTTCCTTACACATTGCATGCGTTGTTGCGTCGTGCTTTACTTATATATGTTCAATTTCCTATACACATTGCATGCGTTGTTGCGTCGTGCTTTACTTATATGTGTTCAAGTTCCTATACACATTGCATGCGTTGTCGCATTATGCTTTACTTATATATGTTCAAGTTCCCTCACACATTGCATGTGTTGTCACATGTGCTTTACTTACATGTGTACATTTCAAGTTCCTATACACATTGCGTTGTCACGTCGTGCTTTACTTATATGTGTTCAATTTCCTATACACATTGCATGCGTTGTCGCGTCGTGCTTTACTTAAATGTGTTCAAGTTCCTATACACATTGCATACGTTGTCACGTTATGCTTTACTTATATGTGTTCAAGTTCCTGTACACATTGCATATGTTGTCGCGTTATGCTTTACTTATATGTGTTCATGTTCCTTTATTTTCACACATTGTACATGTTGTCGCATGTACTTTACTTACATGTGTACATTACATTCCTGCTATGCCCATTGCATGCGTTGTCGCGCATACTTTACTTACATGTGCATGCTCTTCCTCACCTCCACACATTGTACACGTTGTCGCGTGTATTTTACTTATATCTGTTTGTACCTTCATAGCATTGTTATGCTTGTTTCAAATTGCATTGTTATGCACACACTCGGGTTGCGTTGTTATGTGCCCCTCCCACCTGCATTGTCATGCACCCCTCTTCGCTCGCATTGTCGCACACTTTTCACTTGCATTGCTATGCATGCATCTAACGATATTGTACCTTTTAAGTTCTCATTCTTTTTTCAGACACAATATTGTATGTACGGTTCATTTAAAGCTGGCACGACCAGAAGAACCGCACAGGTATTATATTCTCCGCGTGAAACGTAGTGAGAATTGAATAATTCTCTTACATCCTCTCTACATTGTAATGTAGTTTGGTTTCTGCTAGCTTAAAATTGTCGCATGTTATGGTTTGTTACAGCTCTCTTTGTATGATCATAAGTTATGCTCGGCTTTGTGCATTGTTCTTGTATTTCGCCCCTGCCTTCGAGCACATACCTTTGTTTGTAGCTTGTATGCTTTATCTAAGTCTTCGGCCTTGTCAAAAATGGGTCGTCTCTGGGCTTTGACATTCACTTCCGTCATTGTTATGACTTTTGAGTTCTGTCAAAGAGGGGCAGCTGTAGACACCACATTTTTGACCGTCCTTAAGACTTGGACGTCATCGTTTGAACACTCGGTGATCATCCATGTTCATGTTCATTTTGAGATTCCGAAGAACTCGGCTGCGCGCCTTGCCTTAGGGTCTCTCGACTTGACTGTTTTGTGCTTGGTTGTGGACCAAGAATATGTGGTTCTTGCACCTGAGGGTAGGAAGTGGCTTGTTAGCCATCCCTTAAACCCACCGGCCGTGGCATGAAGCCACCGACCTTTCTTTCTTTCTACCGACCAAATATTTGGTCAGTCGGCATGGATATCTAGTCGATTGGCCATTTATTTGGCCGATTGTCTCTTTTTCTGGTCGGTACCTCCTTTTTGCCTTTTTCAGGCATTCTGCATGCCAGCTGTGCCAGCTGGAGTGCACAGACTTGTCCTCCATACACGTGTATGGAGGATTTGCACCATTTGCACCTTTTTTGCTCTAGCTTCTTGGAGAAGCTTGCACCCTTTGCCTTAGCTTCTTGAGGAAGCTTGACCCTTTGTCTTAGCTTCCTCAAGAAGCTTGCACCCTTTGCCTTAACTTCCTTGAGAAGCTTGACCCCCTTGACCCCTTTTTGTTTAGCTTCTTTAAGAAACTTAGGTCTTTATCTTGCTCTATATAAGAGAGCCTTCCCTCTCTTTTGAGGAGGTTTAGTAAAAACCAGAGATATATGATATATAGAACTTTCTCTCTTTATATCTCCGTCTCTCTCTTCATTTGTGTGTGTTAGAGGGCCTAAAAGGGTGTTTTGTTCTTAGTTTTGTACGAAGGCACCTAGTATTACACCATACTCGGGTTATTGAGGTGTTAGAAGCTTGTTCTTAGAACCTTTAAGCTGGTTTTGATCAGAAAAGGGGCCTGAGGTTGCTGTTCTTCAAGTGTTCTTCAAGGGTGAGCATAATTACTTTATATTCTCCATTCTTGCACTAACTTTTAACCCACTTTGCGTGCTGTTTTGAGCTTTGTATATAACTGATAAAAGTTCTAGTTTTTGATGTTTAAGATGTTTCATTAAGGTCATTTTGGTGTTGGGGGTTGACCTCCCCCACTTTGGCCTTGTTTGGCCCCTTTTGTGCCTTCTTTTTTGAGCTTTGGAACCTTTTGTGTATTGGCATTCTCACCACTAAAATCCAGTGGATTTTCAGTGGTGGTGAAGGGGTCTTGAACTCTTGTATAGGGTAGGGACACCCCTCTCCCTTTGTGTCTCATTTGTTCATGTTTTTGGCTCATAAGGGTAGCATACATGCTTAGCTTTACTTAGCTCCATTTCAGAGGTTTTTGGGTGTTATTTGGTCACATTATACCTCTGTTTTTGGTCGGATTGATGGTCCATTACATGCATCATACACTTGTCTAGTAACCCCCTTTATTGTCATAACATGTGCCATGCATTTGCCCCTCCATGCTTGCATGTTCTAGCTTGACTTCATGAAACTTTTGGTCATATTTCATCATGCTTGAGGTCTGTTGGGTACTGATTTGATCATGTTTGCCATGTTTGGTATGGCCACCATGCATTTTGGCTTGTGAGCCTTGAGTGTGTGAGTCATTAGCATGCTTTAGTTGGGTTGTTTCAGTGATTCGGAATCATTTTCCATACTATTTCAGCCCATAATCCATGCTTGTATGCTTGCATTCATCATCCTTTCCATGCTTTGAAGAGATGCTCTTTTGTGCCTTAAAATGAGTCATTGTGCATGCCTATGTGTTTGAGGCTTTGGATTGCCATATCAGTGGGTTTTGGGGCTCCTTTTTGCATATTAAAACTCTGTTTTGCATTGATTAGTCCATGCCATATGTGGTTGGGGTGGGTATAGTAGAGTACCCTCTTTGTGGCCTTAAATCCCCCTTTGTTTTGCATCCATTTCTTAGCATGTTTTAACCATGATCTATGCATGCTTTAGTCTTGTTTTGGAGTGCCTTAGGACTGTTTTAAGTCATTTTGGTCCTTTGGGGTTTGGTTGACATATCTATCATTTCCATCACTTTTGGCCACTGTTAAAGGCAAGGCTGAGGTCTGCCCTTTGCGGTTTAAGCCCATGATTACATGTTTGTTGCATGTTTGTTGCATATTTGGTTCATTGTGTGTTGTCACATGCTAATTCCATCGCGCATTGTTGCATGTTTGGCACAATGCATACTTGCAGGATAGGTTGCACCGCATTTGGCATGCTTTGTTAACTTAGCCTCATGTTGCATACTTGAGAAGCATTGCATACATGCATTACATTTTGCTTGGTTTGGGGTGTCAAACCAAGCATGAGGAATGAGATGTGTTCATACTTAAAGTGACGAAACACGTCTGAATCCTCGGTCGCCGATGCCCTTGATCTCAACATGATAGGGCGTGAAGCATTCATTCGTTTTGTTGCATTCATTTACATTGATTGGCAAACTTGGTGCCTTTGGCCATCATGCATCGAGATACATGATTGGTGGCCCGAGGACCAAGGGCCACACTCCCTTGAGTCCATAACATGATAGGGAGTGTGGCCATGCATACATTGCTTTGAAATTTCCTTGCCATGCACTGTCTGTCCACTACTGCAGCAAAAACAGGATTCTGCAGGAATGAATGGCCGGCCGGTCACTTTCAGTGCCGACCGACCATCAGAGCCCAGCCGATGACCCAATTTATGGTCGATGATCACATTTACATGGTCGGTGGTGCTTTTCATTGGCCGGTGGCATTCCAAAATGATTAGGGAATGGTTCAGAGGTGCCTCAAGAATTTTCACATCCCTTAGAGGTGCAGAATAGTGCAAACAGAGGTAACAGTGGCATGGTAACCGGTTTCCGAGCAAGGCAAATCGAGCATGCATCGTCCATGCATTCCGAGGCAGAGCTGCGGCGGTCTCTTTAGTTTCATATTTAGGCAGTTTTTGATATTAATTTGTTAATTAATTAGAAGTTTTGTAATAATTAATTAGCTACGATAGTTGATTCATTATTTGGCCTGTATTATTCTTTCGGACCCTCCGAGCGAGGGCAATTGTGTAATAAGTGTGTATGAGTGTGTGTATGTCTTCAAACCCCCACTTCTTTCTCCCTTTTATTTACCTGCTTTCAATGGTTAGTATTAGGGCATATTTAAACTAGCATACCTTATGCTATGCATGCGTACATTCATTCATCTGTATCTGTATTGCATGCACCGGGCTCGGCGCATTATACTAATTGCATGGTATTTCAATTCCAAGTTGAATACATGTTATCTGTTGCATTTCATATGCCATGTTTAGAATAGCCGAGCCTATCTAGGTTGCATTTTTGCATGTGTTGCGTTAAGCATTTCAGCATAGTTAGGATTCATGCATGTTCACTAACTAGTTTCTGTTTTGGTTTGGAGTACTCGGTAAGTTTTTATGCTTTAGCATCCTTGCATGCGTGTGAGTGTTTCCATAATAGCATGCTTTACCATGAGGCTATGTGCTTATGTGATATAACTGCCTGAGTGCCTGTTGGTGAAGGTTGGGTTATTTGAATTGGAAGAATGCATTGAATGCGAGTTTTAAGCCCACTTGAAAGTGGCAAAACCGTGTTTTCTAAGCCCACTCGAGGGTGGCAAAATCTGCATTTTTAGCCTACTTGCAAGTAGCAAACCATTTTCAAAACAAACATGAAATGTTTTGTTCCAATTCAGGCGATCCAGTCTATACTTGTATGCTGTGCGCATCACATAGTAAATCTAGGCTAATAACTGGACTAGGAACGCATAATGTTTTCAAAACTCGATATCATGGTTAGTAGAGGCTGATCTACGGATCGGGCGAGCGGGGGTGCTCATAGCTGACCTTCCCTAATCGTACCTAAGTTCCCGAGCCGAGGCAACTTTGGTGATGACGGACACGTGGCCTTAGGCACGAGTCAGGGTTTCCTAAATTCCCCCAAAATAAAATATTTAGGTGGCGACTCTATATCTGGCAAAGCAGTCCATATTTGACACTTTTTTCTAAAAATCAGTTTTTCAAAATGATTTGTCGGATTTGGACTCTTTGATGATTCATCGGTCTTGCATTACACTCTGCGAGATTAGATATAGGACCGTGACATTGAGTTTGAGCTGTAGCATGAGGCCCACGGGCGCGTCTACAGCACTTCCTCTACATAGTTCTCTAAGGCTGCATCCTTGCCAACTTGGAATGCCATGGAAATCTTGGATTCGGCGTTTGCTATCGCCTTCTTTGATTCCTCCAAATCAGCCTCCAACTTGGCAATCGTCTCATTGGCCAATTTGAGTGCTTCTTCGCTTGCGTTCGCCCTTTCTTCGGTGGCCAATCTCAGTCGGTCAGAACTCTTGGCCTTATCTGCTTCGGCGTCGGCCCTCGCTTTTTCTTCCACTTCTTTCATGGCCTTAGACTTGGCTCTGAGAGAGGTCTCTGTTGCCTTGCCCTTTTCATTTTCCAATTCGGCTGTGAGAAAGCCGATCTGTTCGATAGCGTCATGTTGGCGACAACCAATCTCAGCTATCCTTCACGCCGCCTACAAAATAAGGAATCAGTAAGATAGCTGATATAAAAAATTTTGTTTAACCATGCAAAACTATAAACAAGGATCAAGTCATGTACCAATATCATCGATTGAGCGGCTAACGCTATGGACAACAGATCCGGTTCTGCCCGAAAGGTTACTCTGTCAAGCGGCAGAGAAATTGAGGAGGCCAAGCTTAAGGCCACAGTGGCGTCTTTTACAACCGATGCATCAGAAGCAACCGGCACATTCTTTATCCTTGGTTGTATTATAAACAGTACAACTAGATCCGATTCTTCCATGTGCTGCCGTTTATCAACTAGGTTTTTCTGAATAATCGGCTTCGGGCTCAGTTGGACGTTTTTCTCCCCTATGCTCTGTCACTGGGCTCTGCTGTTGACTGACAACAGGCTCTATTTTGGCCATATCAGTCTGAGCCATCTCCTCAAAAGGAGCAGGTGGAGGAGACTTTGCCCTAGCATCGGATGGAGGAGGTGGAGGTTCAGATTGCTCGGCTTCGGCTTTCCTACAGGCAGCCATCCTCTCGACATTTTTCCTACTAACCAACTGAGTAAGCGACTCACCAGCCATGTTGTCAGGATATGAGCTGGGTAGGTCCCCTGAGTCGGTGAAAATATCTTCAAAGGAGACGTCCACTAAGCCAAATTTAGGAGGTCCCCTAAGTAGATGGAAGATTGAGGCTGGCTTAGTGTCGCGTCAACCTCCTCCTTTAGTCTGTCAGATCTGTCCAAGGAGGGTTGATTCGGCTGCTCAGCGACTTCTTCGGCTACTTGTTCGTCCGCTGGCTCTGAATCTGAAGCTTCAAGACTAATCTGCCTAAAATTCTTGAAGTTCGAAAAAATAAGTGTCGTAAGCTGCTGTTCGCCCCTCAGAATCAAAATGTTATCTGCGGCTGAAAATGTAGCGTAAGTCGGCTCGTATCTCAGAAGTATGCGGGCTGCCCTCCCTTGGTTCTGGAGATTCAGACGGCCAAAGAACTGAAACGCGGTTCTGATTTGCGCAAGGACAATGTCGTCGGCCGAGATGAGAACTTTTTTCTAATCGTTACATGCACAAATGAAATGGTAGGTACGTAGAATTTGAACCGAGTAAATATTTAACAAATATACGTGGGGGATTAAATGGCCACCTGGTTCGCCTCTTCGCCTAGGAATTGGATCTAGGCGATCTTCACCCTCACCGAATTCTCAATTGCCGCGGACAACGACCATGACATCATCAACACGCTTGCCAGAGATGGAAAGCATAGTCACCGAATGATGGTCGGTGTCCTTAGCCCTGAGGAAGTAGCGCCCCTGCCAGCCAAAGGATTTGGCCAAGGCATAACAATGCCGAATAGCATGGATTCCAAGGTCAAGCCTAAGGCATCAGTTTAGTTCTACAATTCCCATTATTATTCAATAAAAATTTACGTTAGGCTGAGAAGGGATTAAACCCCAGTAGCGAAGGATGGCCCTCAAAAATGAATGAAAGGAAAAATGGACTCTACCCTCAGCGATTGACAGGAGAGGAAAGATGATTGTACTCTCATCAGTCCTCTCACTACTACAAAAATAGTTAAAGATCATACTTTGACAAAAAAAAAAATACGTCACTTTTATTGGAAGTGTGATAAAAAAAATTAGATTGATATTTTAATCACACTTAATTTGATTGAATGTGATAATATTCATTTTTTATGTCACTTTTCAATTAAGTGTGATTATATATATATTTTTTTAATCACACATTCTAATTGAAGTGTGATTATATATACACTACTACTTTTTAATAACATTTTTTAAATAAGTATGATTAGATATATATTTTTTAATCACACATTCTAATTGAAGTGTGATTATTTATATATTTTTTAATCACACCTTCTGTAGACACCCCATTTTTTACTGTCCTCAAGACTTGGACGTCATCGTTTGAACACTCGATGATTATCCATGTTCGTGTTCGTCTTGATCCCTCGGAGGTTTCGACCGCGCGCCTTGCCTCGAGACCTCTCGACTTGTTTGTTTTGTGCTTGGTTCTAGACCAAACACTTGTGTGATTGCTTCTAAGGGCAGGGAATGGCTTGTTGGCCATCCCCACACCTCACCGGCCAAGGCCTGAGGCCACCGGCCCTGTTTTCTTGCTACCGGCCAAAGGTGTTGGCCGGTCGGCATTGTTTTTGGTCGGCCGGCCATTATTTTGATCAATCGGCCACTTTTTCTAGCCGAGACCTTTTCTTGGGGAGGCTTGAACCTTTTGAACCATTTTTTAGCTTCTTGACGAAGCTTGAACCTTTTGAACCTTTTTTTAGCTTCTTGAGGAAGCTTGAACCTTTTGACCCTTTTAAGCTTCTCCAAGAAGCTTGACCCTTTTTTAGCTTCTCCAAGAAGCTTGACCCTTTGCTCCAAGTTTCTAAGAGAAGCTTGAACCTTTCTTAGCTTCTTGAGGAAGCTTGACCCCTTTGCTCTAGCTTCCTCAAGAAGCTTGACCCTTTTTGCTTTAGCTTCTAAGAGAAGTTTGGCCCTTTTGCTCAAGCTTCTAAGAGAAGCTTGAACCTTTGTTCTTCTATAAGAGAAACCCTCTCCCTCATTAGCAAAGGTTCAGATTTTTGGCCAAGGCTCCATACACATATATCTCTCTCTCTATATCTCCTCCATTTTAGCTCAAAAAAGTGTAAGGTTCTTGGCCCCATTGCACTACAACTCTTAGCCTAACCCTTCCACCTTCGGCCTAAGCATCTTGGAGGCCATTTTCAGAGGCTAAGGGACTGGTTTTTGGGTCCAGAGCTGCTAGAGTTCTTGGCTACAAGGGTAACACTCATTTTCCCTATTTTATTTCCCATTTTTGCACAAGCTTTTAGCCTATCTTGCATGCTGTTTTTAGCTTAGTGTATAACTGATAAAAGTTCTGATTTTGCATGCTTTTGATCTTTGTTTAAGGTCACTTTTGTGTTTGGGGTTGTTTACCCCCTCTTAGGCCTTGTTTGGCCTCTTTTTTGTGCCTTTTTTGTGAGCTTCGGGACCACCTTGTATTCGCCTTCTCACCACTGAAATCCAGAGGGATTTCAGTGGTGCGGATTGTGTTTTGAGGTCCTAAGAAGGAGAGGGCCATCCCCTCTCTTGTTGTCTTGTTTGTTGGCATTTTTGGCCTTACAAAGGAGCCCCTATTTGCACACTTCTTGAGCATATTTCAGGCTGTTTTTAGTGAGTTTTAAGACCTGCATAGGCTTTGTCCAAAGCCGTTTTTTCCATTTTAAGTGTCCATCTTGCATGTGTAGAACAACCCTCTTTATAGCCTATCAAAGGAGCCAATCATTCTTGCATGCATGGACCATGTTTCAGTGGGTTTTTGGGCTTTATTTGACATGTCATACCTCTGAATTTTATTGGTTTGGTGGCCTCTTGATTGCTTCATATACTTATAGTGTAAACCCCCTTCACTAGCTTGTACTGCATGCCATTTTAGCCTATGATTCTAGCACTTTTTGGCCATGCCTTAAACTAATTTTGTTCATGATTTAGGCTGCCTAAGCTCTATTTTGTGGCCTCATGGTCGAAAAATGCTTGCCATGCATACTTGTTGTGTAATAGCCTTGCATAGCTTTGAGTTTTGAGGTCCCTTGCATGCTTGACTTGAGCTATTTACATGTTTTGGCATCATTGGGTATGATATTTCAGAGCTTATACTTGTGCCATACTCCCATGTTTTCCATGCTTTAAGTGCTATTGAGAGTTGTGCTTGTATGCCTCATTTACCGACCATTGCATGAGCTTCATTTAAATGCATTCCGAGCCACCATCCCAACACATTTTGCCACTGATTTTGGCCTACATCAGGTCTGTTTAGGGTTGGTTTCATCATTTGAGCATTGCTTTGCATACCTCTAGTGTAATGTGCTTCACTAGTTTCGGTACTTGAACCTATCAACGTACATTGCATGAGTTGTTGCATCATTTCGGAGTCATTTTGTATGCTATTTTAGAGCTGGAGTGTATGCCATTATGCCTCATGTTTCATCCTTGCCATGCTCTTGGAGAGTTGTATCTTGTGCCCTTGGCTTGGAGCCTTTGCATTGTGCATGCTTGTGTATGTCTTGTTGCTTTGATTTCATCATTTCAACACTATTGGCCACTGATTTTGGCATTCTAGAGAGCTACCCATGTTAGTGTAAGTCCATCTTACCATGTTGTTGCATGCTTGTTTCATTTTGCATGTTGTTGCATACTATACATGTCCACATGTTTAGGTTGTATGCCTATTGCATATTGCATGTTAACATGCTCATGTTGCATTAGATTTGTTGCACACTTGAGTTATTTGCATGCTTGCTTGCTTGCCTAGGTTGCATTCCATTGTGTGTGCATCTCTTGCCTCTTGATCAATCATGATAGAGGTTGGGGCCCTTTATGTGTTTTGTGCATTTCATTCCATATTGAGTTGCACACTTGACTCTTTGGCCATCATGCATGGAAATGCGTGATTGGTGGCCCGAGGGTCGAGGACCATCCTCCCTTGAGTTCATAACACGATAAGGAGGGTGGTCATGCACACATTGCTTTGAAAATGCATTGCCATGCTCTGTTTGCCCTCTGCTGCTGCAAAACAGGATTCTGTAGGATGAGTTGACCAACCGACCACATTCAGTGCCGGCCGACTATTCATTTCTGGCAGAGAGCTCCACTTATGGCCGATGACCATTTCCAATGGCCGGTGGCCTTTCCTTTTGGCCGGTGACCTTCCACAGTGCTCATAAGGTGGTTCAGAAGCATCCTGGAGACTTGTGCAGTTTTCAGAAGTGCAGAGCAATGTAGACAGAGGCAACATGAGTATGGTGATGGATTTCCGAGTGAAACCGAACATGCATGCATTCATCCCTCTTCCCGAGGCCTCTTTACTGCTTTCTTAGCTGAATTAATTCATTTAATTAGTTAAGTGTTGTGTAATAATTAATTAGCTTGTTAGTTAGTTAATTTGTATTATTCTTTCGGTCCCTCCGAGAGAGGGTAAATTGTGTAATAAGCGTGCGTTTGTGTGATGCATGTCTTCCAACCCCACATCTTTCTCCCTTTTATTTAACCGCTTACAATGGTTAGTTTTAGGGCACGTTTCAATTAGCATACTTATGATAGCATGTTTGCACACATTCATTCGTATTGCATGCACTGGGCTCGGCGCATCATGCTAACTGCATTGTATTTCAATTCCAATTTGAATACATGCATCAAGTTGTATTTCACATGACATCTTAGAATAGCCGAGCCTATTTCTAGTTGCATTTTGCATGTGTTGCATTAGCCATCTTAATATGAACTAGGATCATGCATTTGATTACTAACTAGTTTCTGTTTTGGCTTGGAGTACTAGATAAGCATTTACGCTTTGGCATCCTTGCATGAGTGTGAGTGTTGCCATGACAGCATGCTTACCATGAGGCTATTTGCGTATGTGATGTAACTGCCTGAATGCTTGTGGGTGAAAGTTGGATTGCTTGAATTGGGACAATTCATTGAAATCCGTATTTTAGCCTACTTGCGAGTAGCAAAACTCAAACCATTTTTCCAAACAAACGGATATGTAATGCTTTGTTGCAAATTAGGCGATCTAGTTTATACTTGTTTTGCTGTGCGCATCACATAATAATTCTAGCTAATTAATCGGAATAAGAACACATGTGTTTTCAAAAATAATATATCATGTTTAGTAGTGGCCGATCTTTGATCGGGCGAGCGGGGGTGCTCATAGCTGACCTTCCCCAATCGTACCCAAGTTCCCGAGCCGAGGCAACTTTGGTGATGACGGACATGTGGCCTTAGGCAACGAGTTAGGGTTTCCTAAATTTCCCAAAAATAAAACATTTAGGTGGCAACTCTCTGTCTGGCAAAGCAGTCCATGTTTGACACTTCTTTCAAAAAAATCTATTTTCAAAAACGATTTGCCGGATTTGGACTCTTTGATGATTCATCGGTCTTGCATTGCACTCTGCGAGATTAGATACAGGACCGTGACATTGAGTCCTAAACTGTAGTGAGCCCAAATGAACAAGATGGGATTCCCTCCCGGGACGTTCGAGGACGTCTACACCTTCTAATTAAAGTGTGATTATATATACACTACTACTTTTTAATCACACTTTTTAAATAAGTGTGATTACATATATATTTTTTAATCACACATTCTAATTAAAGTGTGATTATTTATATATATTTTTAATCACAGCTTCTAATTAAAGTGTGATTATATATACATTACTACTTTTTAATTACTCTTTTTAAATAAGTGTAATTATATATACATATATATATATTTAATCACACTCCACTACAAGAAAAAGTATCTTTGGCGACTAAAAAAGTACATTTGGTCGTTGAAAGTATAGATTTTGGCGACTAAAAAAGCATTAGTAGCCAAAAGTAAAGATTTTTGGCGACTAAAAAAATTTAGTAGCCAAAAGTATAGGTTTTGGCGACTAAAAATCTATTTGGTTGCCCACATATGGCTTTTACCGACTAAAAAAATTTTAGTAGCCAAAAGTAAGGCTTTTTGGCGACTAAAAAAAATTAGTAGCCAAAAGTGAGGTATTGGGTGACTAAAAGGATGTTTGGTCGCCAAAAGTGAGGCTTTTACCTACTAAAAAAATTTTAGTAGCCAAAAGTGAGATTTTTTGGCGACTAAAAAGAATTTAGTAGCCAAAACTGTGGCATTGGAAGACTAAAAAGATGTTTAGTAGTCAAAAGTGAGGCTTTTTAGCGACTAAAAAGAAGTTTAGTCGCCAAAAGTAGTAATTTTAGCCCGGGAGTTTTTAACGACTAAAAAATAATTAGTAGCCAAAAGTATAGAATTGGCGACTAAAATTAGGTTTTGTTGCCAAAAGTGGTCTCTTTTTTTTTCTAGTAATTAATTTATTTTTACATAAATTATGTTCAATAAAAAATAATTATCTTTATATATATACTTTTATATTAATACAGGTCTATGTACCATATAAATAATATATGTTGCATATATAATCATATGGTGTTATAGAGGCGTAGTTGAAAGAAGAGGTGTAGTGGAAAGAGTGTGTTGTATAAGGTTTATGATGTGAGAGGGTTGATGGTTCAAATCTTCACAAAAGCAAATGAGAATCTAGTGAGTGTAATATTTTTTTTTTCACATCTAAATGTTATTAATCATACTTAAAAGGTGTGATCCAAATATTTTTAATCACACTTAAAAGGTGTAATTTTTAATCACACTTAAAAGGTGTAATCTAAATGTTATTAATCACACTTAAAAAGTGTGATCTAAATATTTTTAATTATACTTAAAAGGTGTGATCTAAATGTTATTAATCACACTTAAAAGGTGCGATTAAAAATGACCCATTTTAATCACACTCCCAAAGATCACACTTTAATAAAACTTAAAAGGTGTGATTAAATAACATACATCACACAAAAAAAGTGTGATCTTTATCTGGTTTTGTAGTAGTGTCTCCATGTCAACTACACTCTCTGCCAAGAGTGACAGATGGACGTTGTCAGGAATGGAAAAATGGCGACGAAAACTAGAGACTCGATCTGCAGAAAGAAGGGCTTTCAAATGTTTCGCCATCGTAGCCAGTAAAGGGAATACTCTAAACTAAAAACAAACAAGAATATGGGAGTCGAAATAGAGGAGAGAAAAACTTACAAGAAGTGAAGAGGACAATGAGGAATGGAAAGAAGTTGTAGAGGTCGTGAAGCGAGGGAGGTGTACTAACAGGCAACAAGAAACTTTGTGTATTTAAAAAAGCATACAATCGAAGAGACAACACAGTTTCAAATCGTCTTAAATGAATGAAGCGTACGAAGGGGCGGGAAATTATAATAATTCTTAAAAAGAGTAGGCGTTCTGACGCTTGCGTTGGAATGAGGACAACCGCTGTATTTTTTTGACCCTCTAAGTTCAAGACCAAACATGCCGAATAACTGACATTAACAAGATGTTTGGGGGGCAATTACGGGAGCCGAATATCGTTTTTATGTAGGAAAGCCGAGTGAATTTAAAGAAAAATCAAGTTATATACTATATGGCTCTATCCTGGAAAGATACAGAGGTTGAATAACTAAATCGGCCGTAGAATCAGCTGTAAAAAAGGCCGAGTATGAAAAGGCAGGACATAATGGCCGAGTAAGCAATTATAAGTTGCACTAAAGGTGGGCCCAACCCCTAATATCAAGGTCGAGTATAAATAAAAGGAGCATCAACTAAGAAATGGGAGGTGAGAACAAATAAGATTAACTTGAGATACAAGCAAACAAGAGAATATACACTGACTTGTCCGTTGGAGTGCTAATTTCAGCACCCCCGACCGGAGTGTTCATTCATTTTCAGGTGACTAGCTGAGAATCAGGAGTATTTCCAAGCCATATCCCCACAACAACAAAGAGAGAAAACAAGGCTAGTAAGTAAGAACAAGGAGGGGTGGCTAACCCCTCCACTTTTGAAACCTCAAAGCATGATTTTTAGCCTCTTTTAAACTCTGAAAAACAATTTAGAAAGCAAAGAAAAAGGTGTAAAAGGAAGCGTTTGAGCTATAGGTGAAGGTGTAAGAAATAGTGTTAACTGAGTGTTAACTCTCTCTACCCTTTTGGTAGCTCTCCAAACCCAAGCTATACTTGGAAGAGAATCAAAACAACACAAACATGCAAGAACTTGATAGTAAATGATAGAAATGAAAGCAAGAGAGAATAGCAAGCTTATACCTCTTGACAAAGGTAGCTCTTTGTTTGTGAAAACGAAGTCCAAACACACTCTCAAGCTTGAATTTTGGTGTTCAAGGCTCAACCAAGGTTCCAAGGCAAAGGTGTGAAGGTGTATGAGGTGTATGGGTATATGTTCAAGGTTGTAGGCTTGCTCAAAGGTTGTTTGCAAAAGAAGAAGGAGCTCTCAAGAAGGTGTATAGGCTTTCTAGAAATTCTTCAACCCTCAAAACAGAGATACAACTTCGTTTTTATAGAATTTGAGTAAGAGGGGTCATAAATATCTTCAAAAATAGACAGCTGGCGGGCTCCCGCCTAGAACAGTGTTTCTCGTTACTAAGGCACAACCTACCATCAATAGCCACAGCCGGGCCTCAATGTGATCCACTGTTTCCTTACTTAGACTCAACACAGGGTGGCCCAATGTGTAAAAATGGATTTCTGGGGTATAAACAGTGGGAATATAGAAGGTTTGGGATTGTTTCTCTATCTTTTTGGTAGCTCTCCAAACCCAAGCTATACTTGGAAGAGAATCAAAACAACACAAACATACAAGAACTTGATAATAAATTATAAAAATGAAAGCAAGAGAGAAAATAGCAAGCTTATACCTCTTGACAAAGGTAGCTCTTTGTTTGTGAATCAAACTCAGTCCAAATACACTCTTAAGCTTGAATTGTGGTGTTCAAAGCTCAACCAAGGTTCCAAGGCAAAGGTGAAAAGGTGTATGTGGTGTATGGATATATGTTCAAGGTTGTAGGCTTGCTCAAAGGTCACTTGCAAAAGAAGAAGGAGCTCTCAAGAAGGTGTATAGGCTTTCTAGAAATTCTTCAACCCTCAAAACAGAGATACAACTTCGTTTTTATAGAATTTGAGCAAGAAGGGTCATAAATATCTTCAAAAATGGATAGCTAACGGGCTCCCGCCTAGAACGGTGTTTCTCGTTACTAAGGCACGGCCGACCATCAATAGCGATGGCTAGGCCTCAATGCGATCCCCTGTTTCCCTACTTCAGACTCAACACAGGGTGGCCCAATGTGTAAAAATGGATTTCGGGGGTATAAACAATGGGAGTATAGAAGGTTTTGGATTGTTTCGGAGCTTAAACATAATCCCTTTGTTGAGACCTCAAACCACACATAACACCACTTTCATCATCAAGTGTACTGGGCAAAGCGCTCAACCCTTGTGGGAGATCAAAAATGGGGTGTCTATAGTTGCCCCTCTTTGACAAAGCTCAAAGTCATAAAGTGACATGAGTGAATGTCAAATCCCAAAGACGACCCATATGACGAGGCCGCGAGGCTTGGGCAAGAAATCAAGGCATAAATGCAAAGATTGAACTTGAGGGAAAAATGCAAACAAAATGCAACAAATAACTTGTGATCATGCAATGAAACAATGTAATGAAACAAAGCAATGAAACATTCGAATGTAAATGAAGCAATGAAACAACATTACAATCTAAACAAGAACGCAGTGTTGAACGAAAGCGTAAATCAAAGCAAAATAAACCACGCCGTGTCTCACTCGAAAAGAAGTGAATAAACAGACACGTCCCACATGGAAAGGACAAAGAACGCACAAACCAAACTGTGTCTCACATAGAAAGGATGTAAGAACATGCAGACCTAACTACTCCTGGCGTAGGAAGGGTAAAGGGTGATATAACCATTGAGTGCACCCAAGGTTTTCAATCGAGGTCCTAACGCGTTGCCTGCGAGAGGAAGAAAGATTGGTGTGAACGAACAGGCACACCTGCCATTTTTAACCAATGTAAACAATTCTAACGCGTCTCATGCGATAGGAGAAAAAGTGGTGTGAACAAACAGGAGCACCTGTTGTTTTTAACTGAGACAAACAATCCTCACGCGTTGCACATGAGAGGAGGAAAGATGGTGTGAACACTGGGACATGCCCTTTGTTTTTAACCGAGGTAAACATTCCTCACGCGTCGCACGCAAGAGGAGGAAAGGTTGGTGTGACCAAACAGGCGCACCTGCCATTTTTAACCAAGGTAAACAATCCTCACGCGTCGTACACGAGAGGAGGAAAGGTGGTGTGAACACCGAGACACGCCCATTGTTTTTAACCAGGGTAAACAATCCTCAAGCGTCGCACGCGAGAGGAGGAAAGGTTGGTGTGAACGAATAGGCGCACTTGTCATTTTTAATCGAGATAAGCAATCCTAACGTGTCGCACATGAGATGAGGAAAGGTTGGTGTGAACGAACAGGCACACTTGCCATTTTTAACTGAGATGAGCAATCCTAACGTGTCACACACGAGAGGAGGAAATCAGAATAAAGCATAAGCAGCCGAAGTCAAAAGCAGGTAAACTCTGAAGTGAAATTCCTCATTCCCTGGAAGGCCTCAGAGAACGTAGTCCACGGAGATAATTCAAAACAAGACACAACGCATAAACATGAATTAGAAGTAAACATGTATTCTACACAGAGACACGTAAGATCAAAACAATCAAAGCAATGTAGTAAAGCGAAAACCAATTTGCCAATGTGTTAAAACAATGGGCTTTAATTTGATCACATCACACTACATTCCAATTTGATGGTAAAATAGATAATGATTTTACTGTGGCATGAATGGTTTTATCTGGAACTCCTTTGATTGAACCGTGCATACAATATCGTTTGTTTACGACATAACAGAACAAATTACGATTCAGGAAAAATAATTTAAAACCTAACGGAACAGTCTAAACAAATTAAAAGTTTGAAACAAAACAAATCAAATTTTCAGTTTAAACTATGAGTTAAACAAATGAGTTTAAACAAATTAAATCAAGTAAATCAAATTATGCATTCACACAATAAAATAAAACAAAATGAACAGAATTCCTCTCTTTTACTTTCCTTCTCATTTTTATATTTTGCTTTATTTTTTCTTCTTTCCCTCTCTTTTCTTCACTGTTTTTTTTTTTTGGTTTACTTTTTATTATTTTTTCAAATCAAGGATCCATAATACAAGAAATAAAAAGAACAAAATTGAATGAATTCACACTAAAGACCGGCAGGGCGTCAAAACAGCCGGTCAGGCTTCGATAGCGGTAGGGGCAGTTTCGGGCATTCTGCGAGCCAAACATGTTTTAAACAAACTCAAACCCTTATTTTCTCACACCCTCTCGTCCGAAACTCCCTCTCCTCTCTCTCTAACCTCCCTCACTCTCTAGATTTCCCCTTTCCTTGTATTACCCAACAATCTTCACAAAATTTTCTTTGAAACCTTTCCCCTCCTCTATATTTTGAACCGAACAAAACTTGATTTGGTGGAGTTTAAGCTTTTCCCTTGGTTTTTCTCACATTTTCCCACGCTTTCCTTCTATCCCCTTTGAGTTTCCACAATTTCTTCACTTTCTCTCTCCTAGGGTTTGAAATTTGGGATTTTCACCCATTTTCACTCACCCCCTTCACTTTTTCTTCACTCTTCTCTACTTTGCTCTATAGCTAAAGACGACGTTCCCATCCTAGACTCTTCCATTGTTATTGGGGCCATCTTAGGCGCAAATATAGAGGCTGAAGACTCTCCCTCGTTGCCACCCCTCATTGATAGGCCATTTGATGTGGCCACCTACCGACCACATACACATGCTCCGCCCCCAGGCGGTATTTTGAGATTTGAGGGCCACATCCCAGGGATAGACGAGGACATTTTGCTGCAAGAACCCGTAGTGCACTTGTCTGCCGATGCCTCCACGGTAAGCAACTTTCCTTTGTTTTGATACATTTTTGAATCTCACAAGTAGACCACTAGTTAATGCTTCATACACTCCCCATTTAAAGGTGATAACAAGGAGGATTGGCGACTATGGATTCATATCCGGCCCCCAGTGCTAGTATGAGCGGCTTCCCACAGAGGTCCGCACACTAGTTGATGTTGTCGGCTTTGGGCCATTCTATTTAGGGCTCATATGGATGAGGGTTGAGTCGCTGCTGCACGGGGCTTTTGTAGAGAGAATGTGGGACACCATGGATTCGTTCCATTTCTCATCGATCAGGGAGCTGCCTCTGACCCCGTACGATTTCTCGATGCTCACTGTCCTACAGGTCAGAGTTAGCGGCCCGATCCCATGTGATCCTGACATGACGTAGTGGAGAGCCACATAACATCAGCTTCTCAGGGCGATCCCAGACATCACCAGTCACACGATGGTGCGGTATAGTTGGTTTTATGATCACTTCTCTAATTCTCAAACCGCTACTCCAGATGATGTTGCCTAGTACACCCGTAGCTTCCTCATCTATCTCCTTGGTACTACCCTGCTTAGGAATAGGGAAAATACCGTGGGATTATATCTTCTGGGGGCACTGGTGTACCTATCATAGGTGATAAAGTACGACTAGGGTGGCACCGGCTTGGCCACTTTATACTGCAATATGAACTTCGTATCCCACCGAAAGGTGGATTCACTTAGCAGCTACTGGAGGGTTTGGGAGGTATACCTCACACTTACCTTTTCTGTGCATTTTGTTTAATTCTGCATTTCTTACTCATCTCTGCTTTGCATTTCCTGTATATTCTGCTCATTTACCTCATCCATCATTTTCTGCTTGCAGCTATGGGTTTACACATACTTCACCTCTCTAGCTCCAGTCCCGGTGAGGCCAATTGAGTTGTCAGTACCCCGCTTCCGGTACTATATCTCCCGATTTGAGCGACGCTATCGCGTATGCGTAGACCGAGACCTCCCTTACTTTCACCATTTCTTTGACACCATCACGGCGGATCAAGAAGCAAAATACTAGTCTTTACATTGCCCTACTACTATTATTCTCATATTGTATTATTTCCATATTGCACTGTCAGTCTCATACTGTTGCTTCTTATACTACTTAGATCTTTGCCATCTGACATCTGCTTTCATAGGTTGACTAGCATCCTTCGACGGGTATCCCTCAGGCAGTGAAGACGACCTATGTTGCTGCGTGGTACACCTCCACCATGCGAATTCTGTTTGAGGGCCCCTTCCGAGCATATTACCTAGGGAAGAGGTTCATCCACCAAACACGAGGGGTAGCGGATCTGGACATTCCATATCCTCCTCCTCCAGGTATGGGGGTAGTTGATGAGCTTCACAACAGTCCTCAGATTGACCTCATGATGTTGGGAGATGATGGTGACCGACATCATGAGCCCGACGACTTCACCACTTTCTTCCAGACTCGGGTAATGGCGCTTCTTACCCCAGGCGTAGCCCGTGTTGTTCCACAGGTTGCTGCTGCTGCTGCTGCCACCGGAGGAGTTCCAGCTGCAGCTCCCATTCCTGGGTTTTCGGTGATTCCTATAGAGATCGTATACATGTGGCTAGACGGGGTGATTGAATAGATCCCCCTTGAGCACATTGATGAGAGGGATCACCGATTGGTGCTTGCTCCTGCAATTGAGCAAGTACACACTCATTCCTATTTCTGCCTATTGTGTTACTTTATGTTTTCACTGTCCTCTGTTATTTCTGTTCATTGTACACTGTACACTATTATTTCTATTCACTATTCTTCACATGCTTTTCCTTTTGCAGGTACCCAGGGCATATGCTGAAGACCTCCTCTAGACGATTGATCGATTGCTTCTGATGGTGCGGAGAAGATGTCTTCTCTGGCCACTCATGGGATTGAGGTATGCTTTTGCCCATAGTTTACAGTCTCGACAGTCTTGCTCACAACTTTATTGGTTTCTTTTGATATCTGTGTTTTTTCTCTCTTTCTCTTTTTCGTTTGAGCCAGCGCTAGTTGCACCTGCAGGACCTCCTCTAGCTAGTAGTCGGAGACGGGGCCCAGTGAGGGGCAAATGAGGAGTTGATCGGGGGAGAGGCAGAGTGAGGTAGTGCTCACCTCCAGAGGAGTCCTTTGTGGAGTATACATCTTCTAAGGAGGAGAGTGAGGCGGTTGACATGCAGTCTAGTAGTCCCAGTGATGACAACGATGGGCCTCCTACACAGCCAAGGAGGAAGAGAGCGAGGATGGTTGCTGATGATGCTGTTGATTTTTTTGTTTTTGTTTTTTTATTTTTATTTTTGTTTTGTTTTTGCTTTATAGTTAAAGACTAACTTCAAATAAACCCTTTTGTTTTTGAAGGATTTTTTTTGTTTTACTGCTTTGTAAAACAATGATCGAGGTTGGACCCGCTAGTTTATAAAAGACAAAATTTTGAATGATCTCCTTCCATACGTGATGAATGGCGTAACCTTTGCATGGTAACCTCGCACAAGACTTAAAACAATGAATATCTGCTCTTACATTCATTCTTGAGTCGGATAGCCACCCACAACCGGACAAAATGTAAAACATAACTCGATAACAGAAAAAAAAAATGAAAACAACTTGAAAAATGCTAAAAAAAATTTGGTACAAACAAAACAAGACTCAAAACACAACCGTGGTATGCCAGGGCAAAGGCCAGCTTTTCCTACAGCTGCACTGATCTGGGCCACCATTTAGATCTGGCCGGGCCTAAATAGGCACAGCCGGGCTTCACTGAAATGTGAGCTCGGTCAATGCTGCGCAGCTATCAGGTACTGCTCCTTCTCATACTCTATAAATGGTGCTCCCATGCTATTTTTCTAGCAGAATAGCAAGTCTTTGGTATTTTACTCTCAAGATGGAAACATCGTGCAACAATTGGCTCCGAGACTGGATAGCCACTTTGGACGGCTCGAAAAAAGATGAATTTTCGCGGTTTTGGCCTAAACGCCCATTTTCCTCTAAGCCACACACAAATAAACAATAATAATAGTTACAACACTAATAATTAACACGATTAATTATAATAATAAATTAATTATAACAATACTCGGAACATTAATCTACAACATTGATATAAGCAAGGATGCACAAGGGTTGCATGCACAATGTCCAAGAACTCCTCTGTTTCACCTTCAGCCACTGCCCTCTGTTTTCTGCAAAACATACTGTTGACCAAACATTGATGGCCCCGTGCCACAATGAGGCCCGGCCGGGCCCCAAAAGGGCCGGTCGTGCCTTAATTTCATGCAAAAACTTGTTTTGTGCTCTAAAGTGAAAACAGTGCAGACAGAGTTATTCTGAACTCTGTTTGTCCCTCTCACACTTCTCTGTCATGGGAAAGCCTCAAGAGAAGGTTGGAATAGTTTCCAAAACCATCAATTGCTTCATGATTTTGAATACAATTTAGACAAAATTCAATAAATGCAATGAACAATAACCACACATTCCTCCTATCATAGAGTGAACTCAAAGAGGGGGGTAGAGACGCTTCAAGGTTCATCAAACCACCATGAATTGATGTATGACGACCCTTGACACGATAGACTCGGCATAACGTCCGGCTGAACCCCAAGCAATATGACCCATTTTCTTTATGTGGGTTGGTTCATTTTAAGACAAATTCATTAGTCTTTCCATTTTTCAGCCCATTAAGTCCAAGGTGATTGTTTCTTCCACTAAAGATTACATCCACTAAGTGAGAAACATGTCAAGCGGGAAGTGATTCTCAAAAAGAGACTATGCCGTTGACAATGAACCTCCGTAGAGATTAAGCCATTAAACATAGATCTCTAGTTCATTTTTTGAATAACCATCAACTGATTGAAGCCACTCTCAAATGAAAGAAATTAATGATAAATTGATTATTAAAATGAGGTTCTTAAACATGGAAATTAGAGAAAGAAAGGCCAAGAACAAAACTTAACAAGCTATATACAAGGACTTGTGAGACAACAAGAAAACTAATCAAAGCATGAATTAATTAAACAACCTAGGACAGCCATAAAACAACCTCTAAGAGGTAAAAAGTAGTGGCTCAAAGTGCATGAAAAGAGCCTACAAAGCTAAACAACAAAGAGAGAAAACAAGGCTAGTAAGTAAGAACAAGGAGGGGTGGCTAACCCCTCCACTTTTGAAACCTCCAAGCATGATTTTTAGCCTCTTTTAAACTCTGAAAAACAATTTAGAAAGCAAAGAAAAGGGTGTAAAAGCAATCGTTTGAGCTATAGGTGAAGGTGTAAGAAATAGTGTTAACTCTCTCTACCTTTGTGGTAGCTCTCCAAACCCAAGCTACAGTTGGAAAGAATCAAAACAACACAAACATGCAAGAACTTGATAAGCAAGAGAGAAAATAGCAAGCTTATACCTCTTGACAAAGGTGGCTATTTGTTTGTGAATCAAACTAAGTCCAAACACACTCTTGAGCTTGAATTATGGTGTTCAAGGCTCAACCAAGGTTCCAAGGCAAAGGTGTGAAGGTGTATGTGGTGTATGGATATATGTTCAAGGTTGCAAGCTTGCTCAAAGGTTGCCGGTAAAAGAAGAAGAAGCTCTCAAGAAGGTGTATAGGCTTTCTAGAAATTCTTCAACCCTCAAACCAGAGATATAACTTCATTTTTATAGAATTTGAGCAAGATGGGTCATAAATATCTTCAAAAATGGACAGCTGGCGGGCTCCCGCTTAGAACAATGTTTCTCGCTACTAAGGCACGGCTGGCCATCAATAGCCACGGCCGACCCTCAATGAGGCACGGCCAGGCCTCAATGTGATCCCCTGTTTCCTGCTTCAGACTCAGCACAGGGTGGTCCAATGTATAAAAATGGATTTTTGGAGTATAAATAGTGGAAATATAAAAGGTTTGGGATTGTTTCGGAGCTTAAACATAGTCCCTTTGTTTAAGGTTCGAGGTCTCAACAAACGGACGGTGTTTAATCTCTGAAACAATCCTAAACTTTCTATATTCCCACTGTTTATACCCTAGAAATCTATTTTTATACATTGGGCCACCATGTGCTGAGTCTGAAGCTGGGAAATAGGGGATCACATTGAGGCCCGGCCATACCTCATTGAGGGTCGGCCGTGGCTATTGATGGCTAGGCGTGCCTTAGTAGCGAGAAACACTGTTCTAGGTGAGAGTCCACTAGCTGTCCATTTTTGAAGATATTTATGACCCCTCTTGCTCAAATTCTATAAAAATGAAGTTATATCTCTGGTTTGAGGGTTGAAGAATTTCTAGAAAGCCTATTGTAGACGTCCACGAACGTCCCGGGAGGGAATCCCGTTTTGTTCATTGGGCTTACTACAGTTCAGGACTCAATGTCACGGTCCTGTATCTAATCTCGCAGAGTGCAATGCAAGACCGATGAATCATCAAAGAGTCCAAATCCGGCAAATCGTTCTGAAAAATTGATTTTTAGAAAGAAGTGCCAAACATGGACTGCTTTGCCAGATACAGAGTCGCCACCTAAATATTTTATTTTGGGGAATTTAGGAAACCCTGACTCGTTTGCCTAAGGCCATGTGTCCGTCATCACCAAAGTTGCCTCGGCTCGGGAACTTGGGTACGATTGGAGAAGGTCACTTCGTGAGCACCCCCATTCGCCCGATCAAAGATCGGCCTCTACTAACCATGATATCGAATTTTGAAAACATTATGTGCTCTTATTTCGGTTATTAGCCTAGATTTACTATGTGATGCGCACAGCATACAAGTATAGACTGGATTGCCTAAGTTGAACAAAGCATCACACATCCGTTTGTTTTGAAAATGGATTGAAGTTTGCTACTCACAAGTAGGCTAAAACACGGGTTTCGAC
Organism: Camellia sinensis; assembly: GCF_004153795.1. NCBI lineage: Eukaryota > Viridiplantae > Streptophyta > Magnoliopsida > Ericales > Theaceae > Camellia > Camellia sinensis. The sequence goes on along the minus strand of NW_021025823.1, from coordinate 514,993 downwards.
GAATTATCCCAACTCAAGCAACCCAGGCAGTTATATCACGTAAACACATAGCCTCATGGTAAGCATGCTATCATGGCAGTCACTCACACACATGCAAGGATGCTAAAGCATAAATACTTACCGAGTACTCCAAGCCAAAACAGAAACTAGTTAGTAATCAATGCATGATCCTAGTTCATGTTAAGATGGCTAATGCAACACATGCAAAAATGCAACTAAAATAGGCTCGACTATTCTAAAATGGCATATGAAATGCAACAACTGATACACGTATTCAACTCGTAATTGAAATACAATGCAGTTAGTATGATGCGCCGAGCCCGGTGCATGCAATACAGATGAATGATGCAAACATGCGAGCATAAGTATGCTAATTGAAACATGCCCTAATCTAACCATCATAAGCTAGTAAATAAAAGGGAGAAAGACGTGGGGTCGGAAGACATACATCACACACATGCAAACATATTACAATTGTGCCCTCGCTCGGAGGGTCCGAATAAATAATACAGTCCGAATAAATAATTAATTACTCTAGCTAATTAAATATTACAAAACCCTAATTAATCAACAAATTAACTAGAAAAGTAAATAAATTAGCATGCAAGCTAAATAGACCAACTCAGCTCTGTTCCAAATAATGAAAGGTGTATGCATGCTCGAGTCGCCTTGTTGGTAAATTCCATCGCGATGCCTCGCCTCACCCTTGTTTGCAATTGATCTCAGAAACTTGCACAAAGCTCCAGAAGGCTGAAACTCCACCTTGGGAAGGCCACCGACCAGTTATTAGCATCGGAGACCACCTGCGGACCACCCTTTGTGGTGGAGACCAAAGAGGGTGGTCGGCCTACTAGAAAATCAGTTTCTACCTCTGGTTTCTGGTTTTTCTGCAACAAAGGCAAGAGAGAGAAAGGGCAATGTATTTTCAACAAATGTGTGCATGACTACCCTCCCTATCATTGCACAAGCTCTAGGGAGTGTAGTCCTCGGTCCTCGTGCCATCAATCACGCATCTCAATGCATAATGGCTGAGGAGTCGAATTTCACGACTCAATGGGACATGAATGCACATATAAGCAACTAAAGCCAACGACTCTATCACGGATAGTCAAGAGTGTCGGCGACCGAGAATCGAGGCACGATTCGTCACTTGGAGTACGAAACGTCCCTCGTTTCCCGTGTTTGGACTAAACCCTACTCCAAACACAATGCAATATGCACGACATGCATGAATGCAACTCTAACATGCAACCTAGATGCAAATGCCACTGAATGACGCAAACATGCAAGGGATGACATGCAAACATGCTACTAGCATACACAATGCTATGAAATAATCAATGGCATACTCAATGCAAGATAATTCTATATGACATACGCAATGCATATGAAGACTAACAAACACAATGAAATGAACAAGGCATACACAATGCAATGATCAAATCATGCAACAACGTGAACTAAATGGCATACACAATGCAAGATGGACTTAAACCAACATGAGTGGACCTCAGCCACACCCAAATCAGTGGCCATATGATGAAAATGAGACAACCAAAATACATGCACGGATGCAAAGGACCGATCCTAAGGCACAACATACAACTCTAACAAAGCATAGCAAATGATGAAATATGGCATAGAATGGCACATGATCTAGCTCTGAAATATGACACACAATGGTCCCGAATCATGCAAACACTTCACACGATGCATGCTAAATGGCCCAAATACCGAAACTAGTGAAGATCGTTACACTAGAGGTACACAAAGCAATGCACAAATGGCAAAACCAACCCCAAACAGACCCCAGGTAGGTCCAAGACAGTGGGAAATTGGTCTAAAATGATGGCTCGAAATGCATTCAAATGAAGCCCATGCAATGGTCGGTAAATGAGGCATATAAGCCCGACTCTTTAATGCACTTAAAGAGTGGAAATCATGGGAATATGGCATGCATATAAGCTCTGAAATATGATGTGCAATGGCCCCAAAACATGAAAACACCTCAGTATATGCATGCGATGGACCTCAAAACTCAAAGTTAAGCATGGATATTGAACTACAGGCATGCAAAACAAACATCATTCGACCATGAGACCCAAAAATAGAGCTAAGGCAGTCCAAAATATGCACAAAATCAGTTTAAGGCATGGCCAATAAGAGGGTTATTCTACACATGTATAATGGACATACAAAATGGCAAAACCACCTCAGAAAAGAGGTTATAAGGACCCTAAAACTCACTAAAAAGGGCCTGAAATGAGGCTAGGAACCATGCAAATGAAGGCTCCTTTGAAAGGCCATGAAGAGGATTACTCTACACATGCAAGATAGACACCTAACATGGCAAAAACAACTCTGGACAGAGTTCATGCAGGTCATGAAACTCACAAATAATGGCCTGAAACATGGCTTGAAAACATGCAAATAGGGGCTCCTTTGTAAGGCCAAGAAAGCTAGTAAACAAGACAAGGGGTGAGAGGGTCACCCCTCTCTGATTTTGATGTTCAAAGACACATAATAACCACTGAAAATCCAATAGATTTCAGGGGTCAAAAGGGCCAACAAAGCTCAACACAAAGGCTCTAATGCATAGCTCAAAACAAAGGGAAATGAAGCATGCAAGGGGGTAGATGACCCCCAACAAAAAAAAGGTCTGAAACAAACATGTTTAGAAGCTCAAAACAAGACTTTTTTTAGTTTTTTAAAAAGCCTAAATATGCTTGCAAACTAGGCTAAGATATGAAGCAAAACAATGCTGAAAAGGGGAAAAATGAGAGTTACCCTTGTAGTCAAAAGAGCCAGCGGCTTCTAGACCAAAATAGTAAGCCTTCAACCTCTGAAGAAATGAAGCATGCAAGGGGGTAGATGACCCCCAACAAAAAAAAGGTCTGAAACAAACATGTTTAGAAGCTCAAAACAAGACTTTTTTTAGTTTTTTAAAAAGCCTAAATATGCTTGCAAACTAGGCTAAGATATGAAGCAAAACAATGCAGAAAAGGGGAAAAATGAGAGTTACCCTTGTAGTCAAAAGAGCCAGCAGCTTCTAGACCAAAATAGTAAGCCTTCAACCTCTGAAAACCAGCTCCAAGGTGCTTAAAGTGATGGTGGAGGTGTTAGGATAGGAGGTGTAGTGCAATGGTGTAAGAACAATGGAGCTTTGGAGCTTGGATGTAGAGAGATAGAGAGAGGTGTATGTATATGCCTTAGCCAAAATTTCCCAACCCTTGCAAGTAGAGAGGAGGGTCTCTCTTATAGAAGAAGAGGTCCAAGGCTTCTCTTAGAAGCTTGGAGCAAAGGGGCCAAACTTCTTAAGGAAGCTAAACCAAAGGGGTCAAGCTTTTTGAGGAAGCTAGACCAAAGGGGTCAAGCTTCCTCAAGAAGCTAAGACAAGGTCAAGCTTCTCTAAGAAGCTTAGAGCAAAGGGTCCAACTTCTTTAAGAAGCCAAAACAAAAGGGTCAATCCTCCATACACGTGTATGGAGGATGGAGCAAATGCCTCCCAGCTGGCATAGCTAGATAGCACTCAGTGAGACAAAAAAGGAAAAAGCTGGCCGACCAGTTTAGGTGGCCGGCCGACCCCTTGCCCTGGTCGGCCAACCAGGTTCAAAAGGGTCAAGCTTGAAAGGTGGTCGGCCAGCCCATATTGGTGGTCTCCCAGGTGAATGCAACTCAGTGGTGGTATGGGAGACCAGAAATTGTGGCCCAGAAGTGAGGGAGACTAGCTCTTTAACAAGAAAACCGGGAGGCGAAGAGAAAGGTGGTCTCCCACCCTTGTACCACCTTCCTAACAATGAAAATAGGGTCCATGCCAAAAATGAACCCACACCGATGCAAAACGAGGTTTCGGGGGTCAAAACGCACAGCCGGGTACCTCGAAAACTGACTATCAAGCACCGAAAGTGGCGTGCGACCACGAAGGTGGTCTCTCGGGCCACAGTGTCCCTCTAGGGAGAGGAAACAAGGTGTGTGCCAAAAATCGGAGCAAAGGGAGGAAGTTAAGCGGTCCTGAACCGAGGCGCACGGCCGACGGCTCCGAAAATCGAAAACTGGTCTCCAAACGGGAAAAGTGGCCTACGGCCACTGAGAGATGGTCTATGAGACCTCTCCCTCCCTTTGGGAAGAGAAAACAGAGAAAACAAGACCTGGTTCGCAAACCGAGGTGAAACACAAAAAGTCCTGAAGTCCGGAGGCAAGGCTCTCAGCCGAGACTTCGTGACCTCAGAACGAGCACAACATGCGCGATCACCAAGCGCTCAATCGATGACGTCTAAGTCTTAAGGTCGGTCAAAAATGGGGTGTCTACAGTTGCCCCTCTTTGACAGAACTCGGAAGTCATGAGTGACAGGATTGAATGTCAAAGCCTAGAGACGACCCATTTTTGACAAGGCCGAAGACTTAGACAAACAGGCGAGATAAGCAAAGATGTGCTTGTAGGCAGGGGGCAAAATGCAAAACGATATGCACAAAGCCGAATATAACTCATGATCATGCGAAGTAGCAAGCTGTAATGAAGCAAATATTCACAATAGATGCAACAGTTTTAAGCAAGAATGCAAGGCGAAAACTACATTTCATGCAGTAAGAATGTAAGAGAATCACAATTCTCGCTACGTCTCACATGGAGAATATACAATATCTGCGCAGTTCGTCCGGTTGCACCAGCTTCAGATGAATTGTACATACAATATCGTGCCTGCAAAAGAGAGAAACTTAACAAGCACAGCATAGTTAGCAACATATGTTCAACGTTATATCGAAACGTGGACGAATATGACACCGGTGGAAAAGTGCATAACAATGCAAACGAAACGTGCGCGACAATGCAAGTTAAGCATGGAGGCATGATAATACCAATGAGATGTGCACAACAATGCAAGCGATGTGCATACTAATGCAAGTGACGTGCATAACAATGCAGGATAAGTGCAACTTCAAAAGCAGGTTTCAAACAAAACATCGAGCAAAAAAATGCAAGCCTTGGCGAGGGCAACTCAAATGCGACCTTCGGTTTACCTCCCGGAGGGGTCGTAACGTACTTAAAAAGGATACATCCTGCTTTTGACGAATAACGATGAAACACGCATCGAAAGTTGGAGTTGAAGTTCCCGCGGAGGGATTTCGCGCCGAAAAGTGCACTTTCCTTATACTTTCTTGAGTGCCGGGGACTCCAATCACCACCAAAATTTGCAAGGAGCTCAAAGAGACATTGGAGATCACCTAGGAAGGATGGCCGACCATCATAGAGTACCACCGACCAGGTTTGATGCAAGGGGGTGGTCGGCCTACCACAAAAGGTGGTCGGCCGACCACTTTGCCAAAAACAGGGGCAGTTTTGTCCTTTCGCATTTGTTTCTTTAAATATACTTGGCCAAAGCACTTTTCCTCATAACTCCAAGTCCGAAATCAGTGTTCCTTCCTTCCTAGACCATTTTCTCTCTAAGATCTGCGCTCTATATGCGTTTTCCAACGCCCCACGCAAAGTTGTTTCGCGAAATCTTTCAGTTTTCTTCACTTTGGACCGATTAAAATTTGATTTCGGAGCTTCTTTCTCCATTTTCACCACTTGAGGTAAGTTTGTCTCAACATTTGGAACATTTTCTCAGGAGTTGTCTTTTGTTGACTTTTTCATTTCCCGAGAGTTGACTTTTGTTGAGTTTTTCCAATTTTGACTAATTTTGCTCATTTTTGCTCCTTTTTGCAGATTTCTCGAAATGGCGGGTCATTTTCCTCACGGAGGAGGTCCTGCAGGTGCCAAGGGTGAGCCGGACATCATGTCCTTGCCCCCGAGGGTTTGGCCATTTGATCCCGCGAGGTATCACCCTCGGGAGCACATCTTCCCCCCGAGTGTTTTCTATCATTTTACCAATTTTAATCGAAGGGCACCTACGGATCTCCTGCTACGGGAGCCGGAGTCTCACCTCTCTCACCAGGCGCAAGAGGTACGTGCTTCATTTTTACATTCTCTGCAATGTATTTTGCATTTCTTGCGCATTTCATGTTTTTGCTATATATGTTCATTTGCTCGTTCTGAACACACTTGCACACCATCCTTCTGCTTATTTTAGCACATGTCTCACAGCACAGTATCTTGTTAAGTTGGCACACAGCTCAAGCACACGAATTTCTGAACACGCAGCTCATACTTTGATGATGAACACACAGCCCACTATTTGACGGCGAACACACACAGTCCACTATTTCTGAAATCTGAACACACAACCCAAACTCTAAGATGAACACACAGCCCACTATTTCTGAAATTTGAACACACAGCTCAAACTTGTTGATTACGAACACACAGCCCACTGTTTTTGATGTTTGAACACACAGCTCAAACACTTGATATTGAACACACAGCTCGAGCTTTGAGATGAACACACAGCCCACTATTTCTGAAATCTGAACACACAGCCCAAACTCTGAGATGAACACACAACCCACTATTTATGAAATCTGAACACACAGCCCAAACTCGTTGATTACGAACACACAGCCCACTGTTTTTGAAGTCTGAACACACAGCTCAAGCACTTGATGTTGAACACATAACTCGAACTTTGAGATGAACACACAGTCCACTGTTTTTGAAGTCTGAACACACGGTCCAAACTTGTTGATTATGAACACACAGCCCACACTTTAATTTTGAACACACAGCTCACTATTTTTGAAGTTTGAACACACAGCCCAAACTTGTTGATGTTGAACACACAGCTCGAACTTTGAGATGAACACACAGTCCACTGTTTTTGAAGTCTGAACACACAGCCCAAACTTGTTGATGTTGAACACACAACTCAAACTTTGAGATGAACACACAATCCACTATTTTTGAAGTCTGAACACACAGCCCAAACTTGTTGATGTTGAACACACAACTCGAACTTTGAGATAAACACACAGCCCACTCTTCAATTCTGAACACACAACTCATACACTTCATGTTGAACACGAAGCTCACAACATTGTATCTGATTCAATTTGCACACAGCTCACACTTTCATTTTGAAACTGAATACATGTGTTCATTCTGAATGTAGGTATCTTCCCGCATTACACGAGGCTATGGTTCGATCATTGCTAGGGAGTGGTACGCGGAGCTCCCGGAGGTTGTTCATGATCTGGTTAACCAGGCAGGGTTCGGGCCCTTCTGTATGAGGATATCACGCTATCCGGCGAGCAGGACCTTGATGGGCACCCTCGTAGAGAGGTGGTAGGACACCACCAGCTCTTTCCATTTCTCAGCTACTGGGGATATGACGATGACCCCGTTCGACTTTGCCGTGCTGATAGGCCTTGACGTAGGAGGCTGGCCGATCCCCTACGATGAGGATATGGGCGAGTGGGAGGCTGCCTGGATCTATCTGTTGGGAGCTTGCCCACCAATTAATAGATCTTCGGGTAGAGTCCGATACACCTGGTTCTCCACACAGTACAGGGAGACTGTGCCCAAGACTCTCGAGGAGATTGCACAGTACGCTCGCGGGTTTTTGATGTTCCTTCTCGGGACCACTCTGTTCTCCGATAGGGGGAACACCGTTGGACTTTATCTGCTGAGTGCTCTGGTAGACCTATCACAGGTCAGCCAGTATGACTGGGGTGGCGCCGGCTCACACATTTCAATTTTGAACACACAACTCATACACTTCATGTTGAACACGAAGCTCACAACATTGTATCTGATTCAATTTGCACACAGCTCACACTTTCATTTTGAAACTGAATACATGTGTTCATTCTGAATGTAGGTATCTTCCCGCATTACACGAGGCTATGGTTCGATCATTGCTAGGGAGTGGTACGCGGAGCTCCTGGAGGTTGTTCATGATCTGGTTGACCAGGCAGGGTTCGGGCCCTTCTGTATGAGGATATCACGCTATCCGGCGAGCAGGACCTTGATGGGCACCCTCGTAGAGAGGTGGTAGGACACCACCAGCTCTTTCCATTTCTCAGCTACCGGGGATATGACGATGACCCTGTTCGACTTTGCCGTGCTGATAGGCCTTGACGTAGGAGGCTGGCCGATCCCCTACGATGAGGGTATGAGCGAGTGGGAGGCTGCCTGGATCTATCTGTTGGGAGCTTGCCCACCAATTAATAGATCTTCGGGTAGAGTCTGATACACCTGGTTCTCTACACAGTACAGGGAGACTGTGCCCAAGACTCTCGAGGAGATTGCACAGTACGCTCGCGGGTTTTTGATGTTCCTCCTCGGGACCACTCTGTTCTCCGATAGGGGGAACACCGTTGGACTTTATCTGCTGAGTGCTCTGGTAGACCTATCACAGGTCAGCCAGTATGACTGGGGTGGCGCCGGCTTGGCTACCCTCTACTGCTACATGAGTGTGACCTCTCGCGGACGGGAGAACATAGTTGGCGGCTATTGGAGAGCCTAGGAGGTACTTTTTTCCCTCTTAACTTACATTTCTGCTTTTCATTATTTGTACACTGCACACACGGTACACTTTACATTCTGTACTTTGCATTCCGCTCTCAGCATTCTGCATTCACATTCTGCACTGGGCATTTTGTATTCTGATGGATATTGCCCTGCTTTCCACAGCTATGGGTTTTCGCGTACTTTTCGACGCTAGCCCCAAAGCTCGAGGTGGAGGTGCCTCTTACGATTCCTTACTCGCTCGTATTTGAGGACCAGTACCGGCCGAGGGCTCGGGACACTTTGCCCTACCTGCGGCAGTTTTTTGACACAATGCGGACAACCGAGGTAATTTAGAACTCTCAGCTCTCCATGTTTTCATCTTTGATTCATCTTGCACATTTATGATTTCTAACCGGCTTATGCATTGGTTATCCGTAGATCACATGGCAGCCCTGGGTGCCCTTGGGTGGAGATACCCGATTTCAGTTTGCTGGGAGATGGGTCGCTTCTCGGTATAGGATCCTATTTGAGGGGCCCATTGGTAGGGCCTGGTTTTTGGGGGACCGCTTCATGCGCCAGACGATAGGCTACCCCGAGCAGAGTGTCCCTGCAGCACCTCCGGACGATATGCGGTCCACTGAGGGGCTCACTCCCCAGGAGGTTGTTTCGGCTATGCTGGGCACTGATGTAGTTCTACATTTAGAGGAGGGGGAGTACGCGACCTACCGTCATACATACTTGATGCCTCTATTGACAGGTGTCCGTACTCCCACTCGGAGGGCTACTGGCATTCCATCATCGAGTCGAGCCCGGGCTACAGATATCCCTTCGACTAGTAGGGCTGGCACATCGAGAGGTGGGGTTGGACTGGTTCTCCTGATTCCCCCGACTCATCAGTACGCCGGGTGGCCAGGTCTTCCGACCGAGTTGACTGGATGGCGATATGGGTCATCTTACCCGATTCTGATAGAGCCTCCTATGCCTGATCACCGATATGTCAGTGATCCTGACTCACCACCGGTATGTTCCACTGCTTTTCATTTACCACTAAGATCCTTAGGCATTCATTTATTCATTGATGACTTGAGCTTGTATCTGCAGCCTCCCAGGGAGTATACGGAAGGGTTACTCAGGTTAGTAGCCTCACTCGAGGGCATGGTCCTGCGGAGAGAGACGCAGTTGTTCATTGCCGGTGTTTCAGTACTTTTCAGTTTTCTTGCATTTATCATACTTTTAATGACATGCCGAGTTCGACTATGTCACTACATTGGTTGACTGTATGTGTAGAGCACATCTGGCACACACCATATTCACATACTATATCTGCATGCACCCACTCCATGTAGTTTTCTTGCCACTGCATCTGATATACATATTGGCTAATGTATTCAAATTGCACTTTTCCTTTTCAGATGCCTCCACTACAGGCTGAGCCACAGGCCGGGCCATCTAGGCCTCCTCGGGGAGCTAGGAGAGGGGGTTCGACCCGCAACCGAGGTGGACACAGAGCGCCTGTCATAGAGGAGGAGTTCAGCGAGGAGGAGGACTCTGGACATCCCTAGTCAGAGACATCCGCTGGCAGGGAAGAGGACTCTGGCTCCAGTTCTGAGAGTGGAGATGATGCTGAGGAGGGTTCTGAGGACGGCAGCTCCGATTTGATGATGATGATGGTGCAGAGGTTGTTCCGGAGAAGAGGATGAAGAGGGCCTCTTATTCCTGTGCTTGACAGCACTGATACAGCTGTTCCTACTTTATTTGCCTTTTTTACTAGTAGTTGTAGCACGTTGTACATTATTAGGCAGTTTTATTTTCTGTAAAACTTGTACCCTTGTTGTAAAATGTTGTGACAAATGAAGCATGATGGAATGAAACAACTTTTTGAAAAAGTGTTGCATTTTATGTTCTTGCATCGCATCACATCATTTCGCACAAAAATGAGATGGAATGAAAATTGAATAACGAATATTGCCAAGTCAGGTAGTGAACCGACACAACAAACTAAACAACTCAACTTACTAAGAAACAACAAAACCTTAGCAAGTTTACAACTCGATAAGCAAAGCTCGACAATGTTGATTAAACAAAAAGTAACAGCTCACTATACAAAACTCGACAACTCGACAAAACCCAACAAGTCGATAAACAAAACAAACTCAGCAAGCAAAACAACAATTCGATAAGCAAAACAACAACTCGATAACAAAAACTTAACAACAACTCGATAAGCAAATGCATTTCAGAGAATCGAGGTAACGGAACGCATCCGAAACAGAGGGAAACGGAGACCTTTGATGCTCCAACACATGGAAATGCTAGGAACCCTCTTCTAGAGGCTAGGACAAGACCAAAGCCAAACTTCTCTCCATGGTCGACCACCTAAGGAAGCTGGCCGACCAGTTTTTTTGTCTTGGAGACCAAAGAGGTGGTCTGCCTACCAGAAAAGGTGGTCGGCCGACCACCTGGTTTGGCGACCACCAGATTTTTGACACGTGTCCCCCGAATAGTGCCTTATCCTCTATAAAGGTCCCAGCTTCGTGGTTCATTCATTTCATCTCATCGAAAATCTCACAGCTTGGATTGCTACTTTAGACGGCTCGGTAAAGTTGAACTTCCGGGGCTTTGGCTTGAATGCACTATTCACGCTGGGCCATACTCCGCTGCATCTTCCTTTCCTTTATGCCGCGGCGAGGTTTTGGAATCCAGTAACACACGTCTTTAGCTTTAGCGGGCAAGAGATGTGTCCTACTTTCGAAGATTTCCAAGCTTTGATGGAATCCGAGCGCAACGAGGAAATCTTGCCTCAACTCCGATTCGACCACGTCCAAGCCTTAGGACAAATGTGCGGCCTCACTTTGCATGGCGCTCGATCATTGATTCACGATAGGGAGCTGGACATCCCAAGCTTGGTTTGCTGGTTTTCTGATGCTGGTAACCGCGATGACTATCAGTGGCAGGGCTATCGGCGACACGCGCTTTGCCTATGCTTGCTATCTCATTTCTTGCTTGCCCTAGGCTCTGGTGGGTTTAGCACTCGTTTGATTGAAGTGGCCGAGGGACTAAAAGAGGGAAAAAACTGCATTGCCATGACATTGGCTGAGACATTGATGGGCTTAGACGCTTTTCATCGCCGGGAGACGGCTAAGCTTGCGGGGAGCCCACTACTATTGCAGGTAATGCTTCCCACCCCATCTCACATATATATTGCTCACATCACTCGGCCCTCAGGCTCGGTTCTTCTCACAAAACCCTTTTTCTCACTTTTCTCTCATCGTACATCTCTTTATTCTTTAATCTCTCATTTTTCATCCCTCCCCGGGTATGGTTGATGGACAAGTTGAGAGTAGTGGACTCGTGTCCAGTATACTCAGCTCGCGGCTATTTATCCCGATGACGACTAGTCGATGCCTGGGATGAGGGGTGGTGGTATAACTGGATGTGCAGTTTGTCCGCGGACCACATTGCTTGGCGTTGCCCTTGGTTCAATCTGCCGACAATGAGTTACAACATGACCCGTCAACCTGGGATTCAATTGATTGGCACGACACATTGTGTCTTCTATTTTCTGTTCCAGTTCTGGCGCCAGTTCAAACATGATCAGACTTGCCTGCCAGAGGGGATAGAGTACCCTGCTGCATTCCAAGCCCGAGGCTCACAGCTTGTCCAGTACGCCATAGCATGGAGGATTAAAGAGCTCTTGGCCCCCACTCTCACTTTCAGTTGCACCTTGTTTGATGAGTGCATAGATTGGCTCAATGAAGAGGCACAGATTGGGCCCAACTTGGCATTAGAGGCTTCGACCAACTCTGGAAGGGGGCGCAGGAACATCTCTGACTTAGCTATGCCCCGGATTTATTGCTTTATTCATACTTTCAAGTTTTCTTTATGATTGTAATAAAAAGCAACTTCAATTTGTATGCAAGAGCAGGAGAACTCTGTATTGAAATCAATGAAATTGAAGGTTGTGGGTACTGAAAATTTTCCGCTTTGGTCCAAAAATGGTCTAAGTTGTAAAAAGATTAATTTGAGCAAAATTAACTTTTATTAAAACTTTTCAAAACCATTTTCGGAGTGGATCAGAACTGGACACGCCTGAGATCTGTCCCTGCAATGCACAACCCCGGATCCCAGCAACTGGAAAGTTGCCCCTAGTTTGAATAGCATTACACCAGAGATTACAACTGAACTCTTGAATGTTGAATAGAGAAAGATGACCGAGATGATCAAATGGACAAAATTGATCGGGGAAAAGTTTATGGCTAAACTTCAGGATGAAGTTGCCTACGTATCCCAAAGATGGGAATCAAGTCTTACGTAGTTCAGGCTCAGGTTCACTTGAGTATTTTCACTCTCCTTTTACGCTCTAACTTTTGCCAAGGCCGCCCTTTGCGGGTTTTCAACCTTGCGAGCTCGATTTTTGTAATTTCAAATTTTCTATGCTCTAACTTTTGCCTAGGTCACCCTTTCGGGTTTTCGGCCTACCGAGCCACTCAGGGGTAATATTTCTTCAACTTGTCCGTATTGATCGGTTAGGAGAACTCTAGGCCATCTAGGTCCATCAGAACAACAGCTCCACCTGATCAAATAGACTTAATGATGTAAGGACCAGTCCAATTGGGTCTGAACTTGCCCCTAGGGTCATGGATGGGAGCTCGGTTGTCTTTGAGTACCAAATCTCCTTCCTTCAAATTTTTGGACTTAACCTTCTTGTTGAAAGCCCTGGCGATTCTTTGTTGATAACCTTGAATATGGTACAGTGCTTTCAGTCTTCTTTCATCAAAGAGCATGAGTTCCTCAAATCTGCTCTGCTGCCAATCCGCCTCGGCTATCTGACACTCAGCCAGCACTCTTAATGACGGAACCATCCCATAAACCAATGAATACGGAGTTGCTCCAGTAGATGTTCTAATTGAAGTCCGGTAACCGCACAGAGCAAATGGCAGCTTATCTGGCCAGTCCCGGTAGGTTTCCACCATCTTCTGTAAAATATGCTTGATGTTCTTGTTGGCGACCTCAACTGCTCCGTTGGTCTGCGGCTGATATGTGGATGACTTATGAAAAGCCACGTTGTATTTCTCCAACAAGTCAATCACCTCCTTTTTGAAGTGGGAACCATTATCTGAGATAATCTCGTTCGGGACGCCATAGCGACAGATAATGTTGTTCTTGATAAACTTTGCAACGTGCGACGCTTTCAACACCGCATAAGACTGGGCCTCGACCCACTTCATGAAATAATCTATCGCGACCAGAATAAACTCATGCCCATTGGACCCTTTTGAAGTGACAGCCCCGATCACATCGATTCCCCAAACTGAAAATGGCCATGGCGAAGTCATATTGTACAGCTTCAACGGCGGGATGTTCATACGGTTTGTATGGATCTGACATTTATGGCATCGCCGAACAAAGCCAATACAATCCTCCTCCATGGTGGACCAGTAGTAACCCTGTCTGAGGATTTTTCGGGCCAGCATTATCCCGTTCACGTGTGCTCCGCATTCTCCTCCATGGATGGCCTCCATTAGGTGCTTTGACTCTTCAGCCTCAACGCACAGCTTATGCATTCCCAGATGACCTCTTTTATACAGTTTTCCTCCACAGATGATGAATTGGGCAGCCATCCTTCGGATTGGCCTCTTGTCTTTGACATTTGCCCCTGGCGGATATGCTTCTTTCTCCAAGAAGTTCCAAACATCGTAGTACCAGGGGTTCTCATCTTAAATTTCTTCTATGGCAGCAATTGACTCGTAGGCCGGTGCAAACTTCTGGTCAATAATGATCAGACGCATCTGGACTCCAGAAGGGATGTCTATCATGGAAGATAGAGTTGCTAGTGAATCTACGAACATGTTGTTCTATCTTAGTAGATGAGTGAAGTTTAGCTTCTCAAACCGAAGAATCAGCAGGTCCAAGGTCTGGTGGTACATTATCATATTTTCCTCTTTGACTTTCCAATCCCCCTTAGCTTGGGATACAACAAGGTTCGAGTCCCCAATGACATCCAACAGTCTTGTCCCTAGTTCCAGGGCCGCTTCTAAACTAGCAATGCATGCTTCGTATACTGCTTCATTGTTCGAGACTTTGAATCGGAGTTTAAATGCTAAAGGGATACAGGAATTGTCGGGTGCTATCAGCAACACCCCTATCCCATACCCATACTGGTTTGACGCTCCATCAAAGTACATCATCCAAAACTCATCTTCGATATGCAAAATGGCCTCATCTGGGAATAAGTACTCAACTGCTTCACCTCCTTCCACTGGATGATCGGCTAAGAATTCTGCTACTGCTCTTCCCTTGACTGACTTATGCGTCACATATTTCAGATCGAATTCGGAAAGCAATAGCAACCAACGAGCTAGCCTACCCATAAGTGCCAGTTTCTCGAAGAGATATTTGATGGGATCTAATCTTGAAACCAGCATTACAGAGTGAGCAAACAGGTAGTGCCGCAGCTTCCTGGTAGCCCATATCAAGGCTAAGCAAGCCTTTTCCAACGGTGCGTAGCGGGGTTTCAGACTCCAACATCTTCTTGCTCAGATAGTAGATAACCTTCTCCACCTTGTCCCCACACTCTTGTGTAAGCATGCAGCCCATTGTAGTCTCAGTTACTGAAAGATACAAAATCAATGGTTTCCCCGGCTCAGGTAGTGACAGCATAGGTGGGTTCTGTAAGTATTCCTTGATTTGTTCAAAAGCAGCTTGGCATCGGCCGTCCCATTGGAACTTATTTCCTTTCTTTAGGAGGCCAAAAAGTGGTTCACAAGTCAAGGTTAATTTTGAGATAAACCGTCTTATGAATTGCACTTTACCCAGAAAGCCTCGCACCTCATTTTTAGTCCTTGGTGCTAGCATTTCTAGGACCTTGATTTTGGAAAGGTTGACTTCGATACCTCTCTGTGTAATCAGAAACCCCAGCATTTTCCCTGCTGTAACACCGAATGTACACTTCTGAGGATTCAGTCACAACCGAAATTCTCTGAACCTTTGGAAGAACTTGTGCAAGGCGGTGTAGTGGCCCTCTCTTTCTTTGGACTTGACAATCATGTCGTCCACATACACCTCAACCTCTTTGTGGATCAAGTCGTTCAATATTGTGGTCGCGGCCCATTGATATGTAGCTCCAGCGTTCTTCAACCCAAATGGCATTACCCTATAACAGTAAGTCCCCCACGGGGTGATGAAAGCAGTCTTCTCCCGGTCTTCAGGTGCCATCACTATCTGATTATAGCCCGAGAATCCATCCATGAACGAAAGCAAAGCATGCCCTGCTGTGAAGTCTACTAGCTCATCAATATGGGGTAAGGGAAAGTCGTTCTTCGAACTGGCTCTGTTTAAATCCCTGAAATCCACACACACTCGGATCTTACCATCCTTTTTTGGCACCAGAACAATGTTGGCCAACCAAGTTGGGTATTCGGATACCAGCAGGAACCCTGCGTCAATTTGCTTGGTGACCTCTTCTTTAATCTTGAGGCCCAGTCCGGGCGAATCCTTCTGAGTTTCTGTTTAACGGGTTGGGCCTTTGTGTCAAGAGGGATCTGGTGCTGTACAATCTCAGGATCGATTCCAGGCATGTCTTCGTAGGACCACGCGAAAACATTTTTGAAATCTTTTAATAAAGCGACTAAGCGTTCGCATTCTTTTGAAGACAACGTGGATCCGATCTGGACCAGCCGCGGGTCCTTCTCAGTACAAATATTCAAAGTAGTGATTTCATCAACTAAAGGTTTAACAAATCTCTCCTGCTCTTGATCAATTAATCGTTGCAAAACCGGAGGAATTTCTCCCTCGTCATTTTCATCAAAAATTTGAAAGCCCTGATTAATACAATAAATCAAGGGCACAGAAAAGTACGTTCGCGCTTCTTTGAAGACAACGTGGACCCGATCTGGACCAGTCGCGGGTCCTTCTCTGTACCAACATTAATTTGGTTGATTTCATTAACCAAGGGTTTAACAAACCTCTCCTGCTCTTGATCAAGCAAATATTGTAAAACTGGAGGAATTTCTTCCTCGTCGTTTTCATCAAAATTTTGAAAGCCCTGATTAATACAATAAATCAAGGGCACAGAAAAGCACTCAGAAACCACATTCATTCCATTCTCATTAAGCATTTCCAAATCGTCTGATTCTTCTGTTACAACAGACTCAAAAGAGAAAGAAAAAGACAACCTAGACAGGACTGTGGCATCCGGGTTATCACCCCCAGGAGTACCGGACTCAGACTCAGACGAGCTAGAACCTGATTCCGACTCAACAGATTCGGTGGAATCAGATTCTGGCTCACTACCTGACCTGATGCTGCTTGACAAAAATCCCTCCTCGTACTGCCAGATGAGAGAGGGTGCGATGGATGCATCTAATATGTTTGATGGTAGGCCCGCAGCCATTTCATTCCCGATCATGGACACCGAGAAGTTATCCCCCAAGCACTTCTGTACGATCGGAGGATCTGAAAGTAGACAAGCCAGTGTTACCCCCATTTCAATTTCAACACTCTCGGAATCCACATTTTTACACTGCTCAACCTTAGCTGATGTGTTTGTCTGCTCCTTGGCAACATCATCCCCGGATAACTGCAGGACGAAGAAGATCTCAAACCCTAGCACGCACTTCCTCTCTGCGTTCAACCATGGTTCCGGGAAACCGCAGAATGGAAAATCTTTTCCCTCCCGGACGAAGCGTCCGTTTAGGGTACCCTGAATGGGTCGGTGCATTAACTCATATGGCTTCCCTGCCTTCTGTGCTCTGGCTCTTCCAACCATCTCCTTACCTTTCCTTACCCAATCCTCTTTGGTGGGTAGATAACCCAAGCCAAAGGTATGCGGGTTGTACAACGCTTCGGCCGATACTGCGATGCCTTCCGGCCACTCCTTCCCAATCCCATCCCGGGGATATTTTGTTCATGAGGTATATTGATTACGCGCTGATATACACCCCCTCATCAACAGCCAAGATGTTTTGCACGACTCGAGCCTCAGCCAGAGTAAACCCCTATAAGAACACATCCTCCGTGCCGTGCTCGATTTCCAAGACTGGTGTAGACACCTCCGGCGGCGGATGGATTGATGAGTTTCCAAAAACTATAGCTATCCCCTTCCCGTGAGGATATTTCAACATCTGGTGCAAGGTGGAAGAAACTGCCTTACCTGGTGCAACCACGGTCGCCCCAAAAGTAGGTTAAAGGTTGCGGGAACGTCCAAGACATGGAATTCAATGTTGTGTTGTCCTGGACCAACCTGGGTCTGAATTTTGACAGTCCCCATCACCTCCCTGCTTGTGTTATCATAGGCTCTGATCACTTGAGTAGTTGGCACGAAGTCCGCGGGCTTCAACCCGATTGTATATGCCGTCCTCGACGGGCACACATTAATGGCGGATCCCGTGTTGACAAGAACCACCGGTACCCACTTGCCTCTACATTCCACAGAGATGTAGAGAGGTTTGTTGTGATTTGTGCCCTCAGGCGGTAGTTCTTTGTCCGAAAAGGTCAACGTCGGGGAACCTCCTCCCGGAAAGACCAGTCCAACTAGCTACTCTGGTGTGGTGTCAATGGAGAGCTTAGCCTTGTCCATAGCAGATAGGATAGCCTGTCTATGTACTCGAGAAACCATAAGCAGTCCCCAGATGGAGATGTCTGCTTGTATCTTTTTCAGCTGCTTCAGTATAGCCTCTTCTTCGAGTTACTTCTCTTTCTGTTTCTCGGCCTCCTTGTCCTTCTCGGACGTTTCTGGTTGGTCTAAATGTGGGGGCTTGAAATACCGTCCGCTCCTGGTCATATGATCGACTTCGCTGATGTACCAGGTATCGTCTGGTTGATTGCTCTCCCAGTCTTCATCCTTGTGGGCAAGACATAGATCATCGTCCGCCTACCACATTCCATCGGTAGCCAACAGACACCTGTCCGGCTCCGGTTTCACTGTCCTTGTACTCGCAGTACCTTCTGTCCACATGCTCGCAACATTCTCTGTCCTCGTGCACACAGCACTTTCAGTCACCACGGGGGCCTTGGCTTTTCTAATTCTCTCAAACTCTTTGATTCCTTTTTGTTCCAACTGCCTGCTCTAAAAAATGCCCAGATCCTGAGTGAAATTCTTAACACTGGCGCTCTCCGGCGATGCATTCTGATCTCTGGCCCTTCCGGCCACAACTAATGTCCTTGCCCCTGACAAGTCCTTTTCCACCTGAGATTCTTCGACAATATCTGGTTGGTCGTCAAACCATCCTGTAACCTCTGTTGACTCCTCAAAATCAGACCAGTTGACTACCACACCCCCTGGATCTTGTTCATTGAAAACCTGGAGGTTAGCAAAATCCCCCTCCACAACCGCCAAGTCATCTATCCTCTGACGAAACCCCACCCCCTGTATCACACAAAGCTCTGCCCCTGCCGGCAATTCCACATTTGGCCCAACCTGGCCTACTGATAGAATGTAGTCACTCGGACTTTATACCTCCTCAGCAAAACTCCCAGATTCCTCAGATTCTGACTTAGCAATCCCATTCTCCACTGAACTCTCCCCTATTCTATCTTCGACAGTCACCACCATGGGTTTGGGTTGGGTTCTGGAGATGTCCAACATGCACAAGTCAGTGCAGTTAGGAAGGAGCACCTCTGGCTTGGGTGGATGGGACGGGGTAATATATATGCTAGGATCGTAAGACACGACCCCAGTCTGGATAAAGTTGATGCGTTTGGGAGGTGGAGCTTGGTTGTGCGGTGGGAGAGGGTTGGTTGTGACGTTGGGTTTTTCTGGAGGCACAATCACCTGTTTGTCAATGAGGTCTTGAATCTCATGACGCAATCTGAAACATTGGTCAGTGTCATGACCATGTTGTTGGTGATATGCGTAGTATTTTGCCAGGTTATGAGAGGGTAGGAGTGGATTTGGCAATGGCCTCGGCTCCAAGGGCTTCAAGTGCCCTTTTCTGATTACAACCCCCAGAGCTTTGGACAGGGGCATATATAATGGGGTGAAGGTTCTTTGGCCTCGAGGTTGGTATTTGGTTGTTTGTGTATTGCTTCCAGACGCACCGGAGAAAGGTGTAGCTGCCATGGGTCTTGGAGGGGGAATGGTGGTGACCATGCTTACTTCTGAAGTTCTATTATTTGCGGTGTTGCTGGTGCATGTATTGGTGTTGCGGTTAAAGGTTCTTCTGGGTTGCTCTCTGTCATTATCAATTAAGCCCTACTTCAAGGCATCCTCAATCTGTACTCCTATCTCATGCAAATCTGAAAAGGTAGGGAAGGGGAGTGCGATCATTTTCTGCATAAGCTTAGGCTGGAGATTGCGCACAATCATTCGGATTTGATCCTTGTCAGTGGGCCTAAGGGTCATCGTTGAGGCCTTGGCCGTCCAACGGGCTACGAAATCAGAAAAACTCTCCTTAGGCTCTTGCCTTATTGTCTCAAGATCACGGGTTGTAATCTCAATTTGCATGTTATAGGAGTACTGCGCAACGAAGGCCTCGGCCATCTCATCCCAGTTCCATTTGACATCGTCTTCTAATTTTGCGTACCAGATAGCGGTTACACCCGACAGGGTCCGGCTGAATAATGAAAGCTTTTGCGGTCTGGTGAGGCCCATCGACCGTAGTATATCTGAGAACAACCAGAGATGCACCATGGGATCCCCATATCTGTCGAAGCGGTCGATTTGTGGCATTTTGAACCTATCTGGCAACGTCACAGCCATGTCGGTATACCCGTCTTCAATGTCTGGGATGGACTTTACCCCTTGGGATTTCTTGAACAATTTTTCAAGCTTGCTCAACTTCAACGCTGTAGGGTCGACCTCTAACTCAAAGGGAGAATCTGGTTGATTAATAGGCGTAGGTGCCTTGGACAGTTGACGTAGAATCAGGGGCGGAGCCAGCCTGTCGGAATGTCCGTCTCTCCCTGGACATTTGGTGCCTCCCCGGGTGTCGGAACTCCTGCTGGGGGAGGAGCTTGGTGCGAAGTAGATGCTTCGGTTTGCTGTTGTAGCCGAGTAATTAGCTCTGCATGTTGGGCCATGACAACGGCCTGCTGTTTGGCAAATTCCGCTTGACGAATAGCGTCCTCCTGCATGGCTTTCATGCTCTCCTGGAGCTGACGCACCATGTCTTCCATCCCTGACATATTGCCCCTTGACATACTGCCTTGATTCATCTGAACTGCCGGTGTATCTATCTCTGTAATAGGCTCGAAAACCTCAACATGACTGTTCAAGGACCACTAATCTGGCAACCTCTGCTCGGATACACTGCGTCTTCTTGACCTCCGTCTGATAACCGGGGGTAGAGAGTGGAACACTGGTTGTCCGTCGACTAGATCCTCAGATCGAATGAGTCGGCGACCTCTTGTCCAGAGTGCTTAGGGAATATCTTCTTGGTCCGAAGCAATTGTGCTAAACTACCTAACAAAAAGATAAATAAAGCAATAATAAGGAAATAAACAACCAGACAAACGGACAGCATAACAGCGTAAATAACACACAACACGCAGTTGGGCATCACAACACACAGTTGATAAGCTGAATAGACTATTCTCAAACACCAATCATTGTTCCCAAATCACTGCCCCCAAAACTGAATCTGAAACCCGCAGATAACTGATTCCCAAAATACTGAACTGGTGCCCGCAGGCCTGATACCCAAACTTGTAAACTGATACATGCATTCCTGTAGAGACGCACTCTAAAAGCACATAGCAAACAAGTGAGAGCCAAAACAGCCCTACGCTGGGGTAGGGTTTCCCTGTCCTATTTTGTCAGGAGCTAGGGTTTTCACTACGCACGGAGTGGTTTCAAACAACGTATGATCGGGTAAGCAACCTGTCCTAGTTTGGAATGGTCACTATGGATTCCGACATGTACTAGGTCGAATGGTCAAGAGGGTGCCCCGGTAAAATCGGGTTTTGTGTTCCCGTCGTGGCAGAGCCCGCAACCGGTCAGCCTTATGGCACGTTTCTCGAAGCAAGCCTCCGGCAAACCGTTCAGGAATAGAATACGGCAAACATGGTGTCCTAGGCGCACCAATGCAAATGCAATGCAAAGAAACACACAAGTGTAGTCAAAACCAGATATCACAAGTTCGAGTCAAGTTCTCTAATTCCCCAACAGAGTCGCCAAAAACTGTAGACGTCCCTGAACGTCCCGGAAGGGAATCCCGTTTTGTTCCTTGGGCTTACTACAGTTCAGGACTCAATGTCACGGTCCTATATCTAATCTCGCAGAGTGCAATGCAAGACCGATGAATCATCAAAGAGTCCAAAACCGGCAAATCGTTTTGAAAAACTGATTTTTAGAAAGAAGTGCCAAACATAGACTGCTTTGCCAGACACAGAGTCGCCACCTAAATTTTTTATTTTGGAAAATTTAGGAAACCCTGACTCATTTGCCTAAGGCCACGTGTCCGTCATCACCAAAGTTGCCTCAACTCAGGAACTTGGGTACAATTGGGGAAGGTCACTTCGTGAACACCCCCGCTCGCTCGATCAAAGATCAGCCTCTACTAACCATGATATCGAGTTTTGAAAACATTATGTGCTCTTATTCCGGTTATTAGCCTAGACTTACTATGTGATGCGCACAGCATACAAGTATAGACTGGATTGCCTAAGTTGAAACAAAGCATCGTGCATCCGTTTGTTTTGAAAATGGATTGAAGTTTGCTACTCGCAAGTAGGCTAAAACACGAGTTTCGACGAATTATCCCAACTTAAGCAACCCAACCTTCACCCAGAGGCATTCAGGTAGGTATATCACATAAGCACATAGCCTCATGGTAAGCATGCTATCATGGCAGTCACTCACACGCATGCAAGGATGCTAAAGCATAAATACTTACCGAGTACTCCAAGCCAAAACAAGAAACTAGTTAGTAATCATGCATGATCCTAGTTCATGTTAACAATGGCTAATGCAACGCATGTAAAATGCAACTAAGATAGGCTCGGCTACCCTAAGAATGGCATGTGAAATGCGACAACTCGATACACGTATTCAAGTTATGATGCGCCGAGCCCGGTGCGTGCAAGACAGATGAATGAATGCAAACATGCTATCATATTGTATGCTAATTGAAACATGCCCTAATCTAACCATCATAAGCTGGTAAATAAAAGGGAGATAGACGTGGGGTTGGAAGACATACATCACACACACGCACACTTATTACAATTGTGCCCTCGCTCGGAGGGTCTGAATAAATAATACAGTCCAAATAAATAATTAATTACTCTAGCTAATTAAATATTACAAAACCCTAATTAATCAACAAATTAACTAGAAAAGCAAATAAATTAGCATGCAAGCTAAATGGACCAGCTCAGTTCTATTCCGAATGATGAAAGGTGTATGCATGCTCGAGTCGCCATGTCGGTAAATTCCATCGCGATGCCTCGCCTCACCCTTGTTTGCAATTGATCTCAAAAACTTGCACAAAGCTCCAGAAGGCTGAAACTCCACCTTGGGAAGGCCACCGACCAATTATTAGCATGGGAGACCACCTGCCGACCACCCTTTGTGGTGGAGACCAAAGAGGGTGGTTGACCTACCAGAAAATCTGGTCAGCCGACCAGTTTCCACCTCTGGTTTCTGGTTTTTCTGCAACAAAGACAAGAGAGAGAAAGGGCAATGTATTTTCAATAAATGTGTGCATGACCACTCTCCCTATCATTGCACAAGCTCTAGGGAGTGTAGTCCTCAATCCTTGTGCCATCAATCACGCATCTCGATGCATAATGGCCCAGGAGTCAAATTTCACGACTCAATGGGACATGAATGCACATATAAGCAATTAAAGCCAACGACTCTATCATGGATAGTCAAGAGTGTCGGTGACCGAGAATCGAGGCACAATTCGTCACTTGGAGTATGAAACGTCCCTCGTTTCCCGTGTTTGGACTAAACCCTACTCCAAACATAATGCAATATGCACGACATGCATAAATGCAACTCTAACATGCAACCTAGATGCAAATGCCACTGAATGACGCAAACATGCAAGGGATGACATGCAAATATGCTACTAGCATACACAATGCTATGAAATAATCAGTGGCATACTCAATTCAAGATGATTCTATATGGCATACGCAATGCATATGAGGACTAACAAACACAATGAAATGAACAAGGCATACACAATGCAACGATCAAATCATGCAACAACATGAACTAAATGGCAGACACAATGCAAGATGGACTTAAACCAACATGAGTGGACCTCAGCCACACCCAAATCAATGGCCATATGATGAAAATGAGACAACCAAAATACATGCAAGCATGCACGAATGCAAAGGACCGATCCTAAGGCACAACATGCAACTCTAACAAAGCATGGCAAATGATGAAATATGGCATAGAATGGCACATGATCTAGCTCTAAAATATGATACACAATGGTCCTGAATCATGAAAACACTTCACACGATGCATGCTAAATGGCCCGAATACCGAAACTAGTGAAGTGC
Organism: Camellia sinensis; assembly: GCF_004153795.1. NCBI lineage: Eukaryota > Viridiplantae > Streptophyta > Magnoliopsida > Ericales > Theaceae > Camellia > Camellia sinensis. The sequence goes on along the minus strand of NW_021025823.1, from coordinate 491,145 downwards.
GTTACACTAGAGGTACACAAAGCAATGCACAAATGGAAAAACCAACCCCAAATAGACCCTAGGTGGGTCCAAGACAGTAGGAAATTGGTCTAAAATGATGGCTCGGAATGCATTCAAATGAAGCCCATGCAATGGTCGGTAAATGAGGCATACAAGCCCGACTCTCTAATGCACTCAAAGAGTGGAAATCATAGGAATATGGCATGCATATAAGCTCTGAAATATGATGTGCAATGGCCCCAAAACATGAAAACACCTCAGTATATGCATGCGATGGACCTCAAAACTCAAAGTTAAGCATGGATATTGAACTACAGGCATGCAAAACAAACATCATTCGACCACAACACCCAAAAAAAGAGCTAAGGTAGTCCAAAACATGCACAAAATCAATTTAAGGCACGGCCAAAATATGCTAGGAAAGGTGGCCAAAACATCATGCAAAACAAGCTAGTGAACCATGATTTGCACTACAACTATATGAAGCACATGAAAGGTCACCAAACCAACCAAAAACAGAAGTATGCCTTGCCAAAATATGACCAAAAACCCACCGAAACTCAGTCAATGCATGCAAGAATGATATGTCCCTTCGAAAGGCCAATAAGAGGGTTATTCTACACATGTACAATGGACATACAAAATGGAAAAACCACCTTAGGAAAGAGGTTATGAGGGCTCTAAAACTCACTGAAAAGGGCCTGAAATAAGGCTAGGCAGCATGCAAATGAAGGCTCCTTTGAAAGGCCATGAAGAGGATTACTCTACACATGCAAGATAAACAACTAACATGGCAAAAAAAACTCTGGATAGTGTTCATTCAGGTCATAAAACTCACAAATAATGGCCCAAAACATGGCTTGAAAACATGCAAATAGGGGCTCCTTTGTAAGGCCAAGAAAGCTAGTAAACATGACAAGGGGTAAGAGGGTCACCCCTCTCTGATTTTGATGTTCAAAGACACATAATAACCACTGAAAAGCCACTGGATTTCAGTGGTCAAAAGGGCCAACAAAGCTCAACACAAAGGCTCTAATGCATAGCTCAAAACAAAGGGAAATGAAGCATGCAAGGGGGTAGATGACCCCCACCAGAAAAAAGGTCTTAAACAAACATGTTTAGAAGGTAAAAACAAGACTTTTTTCAGTTTATGACAAAGCCTAAATATGCTTGCAAACTAGGCTAAGATATGAAGCAAAACAATGCTAAAAAAGGGGGAAAATGAGAGTTACCCTTGTAGTCAAAAGAGCCAGCAGCTTCTAGACCAAAATAGTAAGCCTTCAACCTCTAAAAACCAGCTCCAAGGTGCTTAGAGTGATGGTGGAGGTGTTAGGATAGAAGGTGTAGTGAAATGGTGTAAGAACAATGGAGCTTTGGAGCTTGGATGTAGAGAGATAGAGAGAGGTGTATGTATATGCCTTAGCCAAAATTTCCCAACCCTTGCAAGTGGAGAGGAGGGTCTCTCTTATAGAAGAAGAGGTCTAAGGCTTCTCTTAGAAGCTTGGAGCAAAGGGGCCAAGCTTCTTAAGGAAGCTAAACCAAAGGGGTCAAGCTTCTTGAAGAAGCTAAACCAAAGGGGTCAAGCTTCCTCAAGAAGCTAAGGAAAGGTCAAGCTTCTCTAAGAAGCTTAGAGCAAAGGGTCCAACTTCTTTAAGAAGCCAAAACAAGAGGGTCAATCCTCCATACACGTGTATGGAGGATGGAGCAAATGCCTCCCAACTGGCACAGCTGCATAGCACTCAGAAAAAGGAGAAAGTTGGCTGACCAGTTCAGGTGGTCGGCCGACCCCTTACCCTGGTCGGCCGACCAGGTTCAAAAGGCTCAAGCTTGAAAGGTGGTCGGCCAGCCCATATTGGTGGTCTCCTAGGTGAATGCAACTCAATGGTGGTATGGGAGACCAGAAATTGCGGCCCAGAAGTGAGGGAGACCAGCTCTCTAACAAGAAAATCGGGCGGCGAAGAGAAAGGTGGTCTCCAAGAAGAAAAGGTGGTCTCCCACCCTTGTACCACCTTCCTAACAATGAAAATAGGGTCCATGCCAAAAATGAATCGACATCGATGCAAAACGAGGGTTCGGGGGTCAAAACGCACAGTCGGGTACCCCGAAAACTGACTATCAAGCACCGGAAGTGGCGTGCGACCACGAAGGTGGTCTCCGGGGCCACAGTGTCCCTCTAGGGAGAGGAAACAAGGTGTGTGCCAAAAATCAGAGCAAACGGAGGAAGTTAAGCGGTCCCGAACAGAGGCGCACGACCGACGGCTCTGAAAACCGGAAACTGGTCTCCAAATGGGAAAAGTGGCCTACGACCACGACACGTAGCCTACGGCCACTGAGAGATGGTCTACGAGACCTCTCCCTCCCTTCAGGAAGAGAAAACAGAGAAAACAAGACTTGGTTCGCAAATCGAGGCGAAGCACAAAAAGTCCCGAAGTCCGAAGGCAAGGCTCTCAGCCAAGACTTCGTGACCTCAGAACGAGCACAACATGCGCGATCACCGAGTGCTCAATCGATAACGTCTGAGTCTTAAGGTCGGTCAAAAATGGGGTGTCTACACCTATACACCTTCTCGAAGCTCCTTCTTCTTTTGCAGGCAACCTTTGAGCAAGCTTACAACCTTGAACATATATCCATACACCACATACACCTTCACACATTTGCCTTGGAACCTTGGTTGAGCCTTAAACATCACAATTCAAGCTTGAGAGTGTGTTTGGACTTAGTTTGATTCACAAGCAAAGAGCTACCTTTGTCAAGAGGTATAAGCTTGTTATTTTCTCTCTTGCTTTCATTTCTATCTTTACTATCAAGCTCTTGTATGTTTGTGTTGTTTTGATTCTCTTCCAAGTCTAGTTTGGGTTTGGAGAGCTACCAAAAGGGTAGAGAGAGTTAACACTCTTGTTAACACTCTTTCTTACACCTTCACCTATAGCTCAAACGCTTGCTTTTACACCCTTTTCTTTGCTTTCTAAATTGTTTTTCAGAGTTTAAAAGAGGCTAAAAATCATGCTTTGAGGTTTCAAAAGTGGAGGGGTTAGCCACTCCTTCTTGTTCTTACTTACTAGCCTTGTTTTCTCTCTTTGTTGTTTAGCTTTGTAAGCTCTTTTCATGCACTTTGAGCCACTATTTTTTTACCTCTTAGAGGCTATTTTAGGGCTTTCCTAGGTTGTTTAATTAATTCATGCTTTGATTAGTTTGCTTGTTGTTTCACAAGTCCTTGTACATAGCTTGTTGAGTTTTGTTCTTGGCCTTTCTTTGTCTAATTTCCATGTTTAAGAACCTTATTTTAATAATCAATTTATCATTCATTTCTTTCATTTGAGAGTTGTTTCAATCGGTTGATGGTTATTCAAAACATGAACTAGAGATCTATGCTTAATGGCTTAATCTCTACGGAAGTTCATTGTCAATGGCATAGTCTCTTTTTCATGTTGAGAATCACTTCCCATTTGACATGTTTCTCACTTAGTGGACGTAATCTTTAGTGGACGTAACAATCACCTTGGACTTAATGGGTGGAAGAATGGAAAGACTAATGAATTTGGCTTAAAATGAACCAACCCACATAAAGAAAATGGGTCATATTGCTTGGGGTTCGGCCAGAAATTATGCCAAGTCCATCGTGTCAAGGGTCGTCATACGTCAATTCATGGTGTTTTGATGAACCTTGAAGCGTCTCTACCTCCCTCTTTGAGTTCACTCTATGATAGGATGGAAGGGTGGTTGTTGTTCATTGCATTTATTGAATTTTGTCTAAATTAAATTCGAAATCATCAAGTAATCAACTTGCTCATTGATGGTTTTGGAAACGATTCCAACCTTCTCTTGAGGCTTTCCCATGACAGAGAAGTGTGAGAAGGATAAACAGAGTTCAGAATAACTCTGTCTGCACTGTTTTCACTTCAGAGCACAAAATAGGTTTTTGCATGAAATTAAGGCATGGCCGGCCCTTTTGGGGCCCGGCTGGGCCTCATTGTGGCACGGCTGGCCATCAATGTTTGGTAAGCAGTATGTTTTGTAGAAAACAAAGGGCAGTGGCTGAAGGTGAAACAGAGGAGTTCTTGGACATTGTGCATGCAACCCTTGTGCATCCTTGCTTACATCAATGTTGTAGATTAATGCTCCAAGTATTGTTGTAATTAATTTATTATTATTATTATTATTATTATTATTATTATTATTATTATTGTTTATTTGTAATTGTTGTAGCTAATTAACTTAAATAGCTAGTTTATTTCTTATTATTATCCTTGTTGTAATAGAATAGCTAGTTAATTCTTTGCTTATTTATTCATTTGGTTTTGTAGTAATTAGTTTAATTCGGACATTCGGACTTTGATTCGCACCCTCTTGCACGAGGGCAAACATGTAATAAGTTGTATGTCTTCCAACCCCATGTCTTTCTCCCTTTTACTTATTTTCTTACGATGGTTAGAATAGAACATCATTTTTAAAACTTAGCATTCTTATGCTTTGCACCCATTGTCTTGCATGCATCCAAGGTTCGGCTCATCATACTAACTCAATATCAATGTTCAAATTCATTACTTGAATACATGCTTTATCTCATGTCTTGAATGAAATCATGTGCCATGCTCATAGCCGAGCCTACAAATTACATAATGTATGCGCTGCATTAGTCATATTGCATTAGTTAAGAGCATGCATATTTTCTAATTATTTTGCTTTGTTTTGGCTCGGAGTACTAGGTGAGCAATTTTGAGTTTTAGCATCTTGCATCGAATGTTTGTGTTACCATGTCAAAGCATACTTCCATGAGGCTAATTGCTTAAATGATATAACTGTTTGAATGCCTGTAGATGAAGGCTAATTGCTTGAATTAGGACAGTTTGATTAATATACATTGAAGCCCACTTTTTCAAGTGGCATATTCACAAACTCTTTTCAAAAAAATAAACATGAAATCAAATGTTCAACTTTTGAAAAATTAGTCTATACTTGTGTATGCTTCACATAGTAAAAATAGCTAATAAACTGGAACAAGAGCATATAATGTAAATAAAAATTATGTCATGATTAGTAGAGGGCGACCTTTGATCGGGTGAGTGGGGTGTTCAATTTATGACATTCCCATCTCGTACCTAAATTCCCGAGCCGAGACACTTTGGTGATGACGGATAAGTGGCCTTTGGCACGAGTCTCCGGTTTCCTAAATTTTTCAAAAATATTTAGGTGGCGACTCTGAAATCTGGCAAAGTAGTCCATTTTTGGCATTTGATTCAAACAATCGATTTTTCAAAAGAATTGTCGGATTTGGACTCTTTTGTGTTTTCACTGTTTCACATTGCACTTTGTGGAATCAGATTCAGAACCACGAGAATCCAAATTATGGGGCTAGTCGTCTTCCGAAAGAAGCGCGAAAAGTTGAGCCACAGTTTTTGGTGACTCTGTTGGGGATTTAGTGAACTTGACTTGAAACTTATGATGTGAAATTTTATCTACATTTATATGTTCTTTGCATTGCATTTGCATAGTTACTTTAAGTCACCGTGTTTTTTATTTTCTATTCCTGGACAATTTGCCAGAGGTTTGCCCAAAAGGCTTGCAAAAAGGTTGATTGGTCATGGGCTCTACCATGTTGGAAACACAACCCTTGGATCTAGATTACCGCTATACCGCTTAATCCACCTTTCACTTCTTTGTGTTAGGTGTGAGATATATATTAGGTAATCTTGCTAAAGTACCCTTTCAACCATTTGACCTAGTTACATATAGTGAAGCTATAGTGACTATTTCAATTAGGACAGGATGCCACCCATTTGCAGGATGTTGTGAAACTCGTTTTTTGAAATAGTACAGACTAGATCATGTCAAAATCTAGGACAGGGTAACCTTACCCCCTTCATAAGGGTGTTTTGGTTCTTTTACTTGGTATGTGCTTTTGACTATACAGAATGGTTCATATCAGTATGAGTTTAAGAACAAAATTCATTGGGGATTACAGTTCAGCTGTGTGTTATTACTATTGTGAATTGGGGCCAAAGTGCTGTCCGATTTTGATTATGTTTTTCTTTCTTTCTTTTTGCTAGGTAGTTTACCATCATAGCATCAAAAAGACCCGATATTCCCCAGGTTGTGTGGACTCGTTTTGGTAGGCTTTGCAAAGCTCAAGACCTTGTTGGTGGCCAGCCAGTGTTAGTCTCACTTTCGTCAGTCACCCGACAAAGAAGGAACAAACAGTCAGTAGCACTGGTACAAAGCACTCTGCAAGCATTTATCCGTTCTCACTCAATCAGTTCACCAGTATCTAGTTCACCCAGACCGGTAATGGCACGGAATACAGCACAGAACGCAGAGGAATTTGCTACCATGATGGTGGCTTTCCAGAGGACTATGGATACTGTAAACCAAAGAATGGCTGTACAGGATGAAATTATCGCCGATCTACGACGTACATCTGGGGCATCAGCATCAACCGTGCATCCGATTCCGCCTGCTCAGCCAAATCCAGATCCACCCCCACCGGTTGAAAAGATACCAGTCCTAAATCCTCAGGACATGTTTCCCTCGGCTCTAGCTTATTGGCCTCTGGTTTAACCTCTCGCATGAATTTTTCCTTTGATATCAATGAAATTGATCCGGCATTGATTAAGATTGCCAGATTGGAGAAAGTATTGAAGAAATCCCAGGGCTTCAACTCCACTCCGGATATCGAAGATGGGTGCACTGAGGCTTCGGTTAGATTACCGAAGAAATTTAAGATGCCCTACATAGATAGATTCGATGGGAGTAGGGATCCAATTGTGCATGTTTGGTTGTTTTCAGATGTATTGAGGCCTATGGGTTTGTCTAGAGCATAAAAGCTTTCTTGATTTGGGAGTACCCTGTTTGATGTGGCGGCTATTTGGTACGCGAAATTGGAAGACTCAACAAAGCAGAATTGGGAGGAGCTATCTAAGGCATTTGTCAACCAGTATTTATACAACACCCAAATAGAGGTAAACCATTAGTGAGCTGGAGGCTACTACCCAGAACCCCAAAGAATCATTTATCGATTTTGTTGCCCAGTGGAGAGCCAAGGCAGCCTGAATGACAAATAGACCTACTAAAAGAGAGCAAGTCAAGCTGGTGGTCCAGAACCTTGAGCCAAACATGCTGCAGAGAATGATAGTGGCACCATTGTCCACATTTGCTTCCTTGTACGAGTTGGGGGTCCAAATTGAGAGTGCATTCAAAAAGGGTATTATCCATAGAACAAGAGAACCTGCAAGAAGGCCATTCTCTCGGAATTCCAATGCTAGCAATAGCACTATTCCACGACCTGCGGATGTCAGTATTATTGTTTCAACAGCCAAGATGGCTGATCCTTTTGCTACTGCCATAACCTCACAACCTTCACAAAACACCAGCCCACCCCGGAACCGAAGAGTTTTTACTCCCCTCCATATGAACCCAGCCCGTGCCCTCAAACTATTAATAGAAAAGAGGTATCGATCCTCATCCACTTCCAGACCCATTGCCACCCAAAGATGACCCTACCAATATTGCATCTTCCACCAACAACATGGCCATTCTACAGACTTGTGCTACTGTTTACGTCATGAGATCCAGGATCTCATTGACAACAAAGTCATCACCCACCTTTCAAACCAAACGTAACAACCAATCCACTTCCTGCACATAACCAAATTCCCCCGCCCAAAAACATTAACCACATCCATACACTACCGCCCACCTTCAACCCTAACACATACATTGCCTCATCCCACTTACCAAAATCGGAGGTGGTTATTCCAGAAAGAACAGACAGGTGCATGATGGATTTAACACCACAAACCCAGTCCCGGCCGTGGCAGTAGAAATGGAGAAAGAGAAGAATGCATTGAAGATAGAGCCGTTTGATACCCGTGTCATAGAGAAGGGGATCTCGCTCGTAGAGGAGTACGATCCCAGTTTATACATTGTGGCCATTGATCAACCAAAGCCAGTAGTCATACTACCGTACTTTCTCAATATTAATGCTATCGGAAAGCCCAGTTAGGGCAATATCAGAATGATTGGCCTGAACAAGGCCTAAATGGCTTGGCTGACTTAGAAGAGGATTTGGCTAATCTAGAGGAGGATCTAGAGGATTTGTAGTTCTTCAAAGAGAAAGATACGAGCAGTGTTCAAGTGGGATAGTAGGACTCGAGCCAGCCAGAAACAAGCAATAGATGGTTGAGTGAAGAAAATTTAGATGTTAAAGAACAGATAGGAGAGACTAGGAAGGAAGAGGAAATCACTGCCAGTGGCAAGGCTGAGGCTGTATCCCTGACTGAGAAAGAACAGGCACTAGAACAATTTCAAAGGGAAATGATAGAAGAGATCCTGATGAAGATAGCTCTGGAACAAGGAAAAGGAAAAGAGAAAGAAGAACCCGAAACAATGGTAGGTGATGTTCAAACTACTAAAAAGGTCGAATAGGAGACCAGCGATCGGAAAAGGATATTGAGCAAGCTCTAAAAACATCGGGATTCAGAAACCAAGACTGTGGTGGAGGAAGAATGATATGATGATGGGGCGCGTGATGTTAATATGCTCTAGATAAAACCTGATGTTAGCCAGGCTATGACTGCAGGAGAGTGGTGGGAAGACAGCGACCTAAGTCATGCATACACTGACGAATGGTGAAAATCTGACACCCCGGATGACACCTGGTATACTGACGAGATCAATCATATGACCCAGAGTGGTTAGTACTTCAAACTCGTAGCATTAGACCAGCCAGGGACCTCTGAAAAAGAGGCTGACAGATCAAAAGAGAAGGATCTTGAGGAAAACCTAGTCTTCTCAAGAAGATTCAGGCTGGCATATAAATCTGGGTGTTGATAATGGCATCTCGGGAGCATAGGCAAGCACTGTTAGAGGCAATGAACCGGACCAAACTGCCCATCAATACCACTGCGGACCAATTGGTATCGTTGGTAACATCTGGGGTGTTACGCCAGTGATATCTTTTATAGATAAGGAGTTACCACCTAAGGGTGCCAACCACAACAGTCCCTTATATGCAACCCTGAAAAGTAAAAAAAAAGTGGATTCCGGTGGTGTTAGTAGATACCGGATCAACGATCAATGTATGTCCGGTGATGACTGCCTATGCCATTGGTTTGAAGCTGATTGACTTTACACCTACGACTCAGGCCATCCAGGCTTATGACAAAACAAGCCGGGATGTTATGGGAACATTCAAGAGCCATATCCTAATCGGCTCATTTGAGCATGAAGTGGAATTCCATGTCATGGACGTTCCGATCACTTTTAATCTATTACTAGAAAGGCCCTGGCTACATCAGATGAACGCTGTATCATCAACAGTCCATCAGTTAGTGAAGTACCCCTTCAAAGGTGGGATTGCCACTGTGTACGGTAATTCTGCGATCCATCCTCCCCAGGGAACCACTACACCATTATTGGAAATCATACATGGGAAAGAAGACGTATTCATTTCTGGCTTCTCTTTGGCAAAATCCAAACCATCATGGCAGAAGGTGATGGAAACTATGTAAGTGCGCAATCTATCTACATGATGAACAAATAGGGGCATATGCCCGGATTAGGACTAGGCCAAGGTGGTAGGCAGGGAGGTACTATTGCTAAGGAGATGAGTTATAACCCCCACGCTTTTGGGCTGGGATACAAACCTACCGTTGCAAATCGACAAACAAAATGGGAGGAGTTGAGAGAAAGGCTGAAAGCAAAGAGGACTGGGAGGTAGTACGAGTTAGTCCACAAACCAATATAGAGGACCTTGAGCGGACGTTTTGTCTTCCAAGGGGAAGACTTCCCCTTTTGTGGATTCCTAGAGCCCTGGTATGACTGGGAAACAAAAACAAGGTATCCGGGGTTCGAGATCTTCTTCGGACACCAGTCACCAGAAGAAGAGGATGAACAAGTAAATCTGAGCCCTGGCACAGATCAAGGCGAGACTGCAAGTCTGGACATTGAAGAGGAAGAGCTGTTAGGAAAAGCACTAGCAGACATACTAACAAGTTCTACTGCTGGAGCTGAGACTACCAACTTGGGGGATAGTTTTACTATCTCAATGATCGAGGATAACCTAGTAGCGGATTTCTCTAATCTTATCGTGGATGCATATGAGGCTCCATGCTTGGTCTCGAAGTTTGAACAAGGTGTCATCAACAGTTCTAGATCAGATAGTGAGTCCGAATCTGATTCCACTGAGTCTGTGGAGTCGGAGTCAGATTCGAGTTCCTCTGAGTCTGGTACTTTTGGAAGTGGTAACCCAGATACCAAAGTCCTGTTCAGGTCGTCTTTTAGCTTTTCTTTCGAGTCTACTATAACCGAAGATCCAGACTTTTTAAATAGGAATGTTGTGGACTTTGCCTACTTCTCTATGCCTTTGATTTGTTGTACTAATCTTAATTTTCAAAATTTTGACATAAACAAAGAGTAAGAAATTTCCCGGGTTTTGAAAATTTTGATTGATCATGAGGAGGAGAGGTGTGTTAAGCCCTATACAGATGAAATCGTATCAATTAACGTGAGTACTGAAGAAGATCCTCGCTTGGTCTAGATCGGGTCCACGCTGTCTTCGAAGGAATACGAACGTTTAATCTCTATTAAAAAAATTCAAAGATGTTTTCGTGTGGTCCTACGAAGACATTGTGATTGTACAACACTGGATCCTTCTTGACCCTGAGGCTCGGCCAGTTAAGCAAAAGCTACGCAGAGTTCGCCTAGATTAGGCTTTGAAGATCAAGGAATTAGTTACCAAACAGATTGAGGCAGGGTTCTTGCTTGTATCTGAGTATGCAATGTGGTTGGACAATATTATTCCAATCCCAAAGAAGGATGGCAGAATCATAGTCTATGTTGACTTCAAGGATCTGAATAAGGCTAGTTTGAAGGATGATTTTCCACTACTGCATGTTGATGAGTTGGTAGACTTCACCACGGGCCATGCGTTGCTCTCGTTTATGGATGGATTTTCCGAGTATAACCAGATTCTGATGGCATCCGAGGATAGGGAGAAGACCGCTTTCACTACTCCGTGGGGCACCTACTACTATCGAGTCATGCCATTTGGTTTGAAGAATGCTGGGGTAACTTATCAAAGGGCTACAACCACCATTCTGCACGACATGATCCACAAAGAGGTTGAGGTGTATGTGGATGATATAATTGTCAAGTCCAAATATCGAGAGGGCCACTACACTGTCTTGGAGAAATTCTTCCAGTGGATCAGAGAGTGTAGATTGAGGTTGAACCCACAAAAATGCACATTCGGCGTAACAACAAGGAAAATGCTGGGATTCCTGATCACACAAAGAGGAATTGAGGTAGATCCTTCTAAAATCAAGGCCATCTTAGAAATGTCACCACCAAGGACTGAAAAGGAGGTGCGCGACTTTATGGGTAAAATGTAATTCATAAGACGGTTTATTTTGAAATTAACCTTGACTTGTGAACTACTATTTGGTCTCCTGAAGAAAGGGAAAAAGTTTCAATGGGACGATCACCGTCAATTTGCTTTTGAACAGGTTAAGCAGTACCTACAGAACCCGCCTATGTTATCACTGCCAGAATCGGGAAAACTGTTGATTTTGTACCTGTCAGTCATGAATTCAACCATGAGATGTATGTTAGCTCAGGAGTTGGAGGCCAAGGTAGAGAAAGCCGTTTACTACTTGAGCAAGAAAGTGCTGGACTACGAGACCCGTTACACTCCCCATGAGTTGCTTAGCCTTGGTATGGACTACTTGGAAGCTGAGGCACTACTTGTTAGCTCACTCTGTAATCCTGGTTTTGAGATTAGATCCCATCATATATCTCTTTGAGAAACCAGCGCTTACAGGTAGGCTAGCTCGTTGGTTGCTTCTTCTCTCTAAATTTGATCTTAAATATGTTACATGCAAGTCAGTTAAAAGGAGAGCTGTAACGGAATTCCTTGCAGATCACCTAGTAAAAGGGGATGAAGCGGTGGAGTACTTTTTCCCAGATGAAGATATTCTATAAATAGAGGAGGAAATGTGGATGATGTACTGTGACAGAGCAGCCAATCAATTTGGTTATGGGATTGGTGTGCTGCTGATAGCACCCGATGACTCCCATTTACCCTTAGCCTTCAAACTCTAGTTCAAAGTATCCAACAATGAAGCAAAGTATGAGGCGTGTATTGCTGGTTTAGAAGCCGCCCTGGAACGAGAAGCAAAAAGGTTGGACGTCATCGGAGATTCGAATTTGGTTGTGTCTCAAGCCAACGGAGATTGAAGGGTTAAAGAGGAGAAAATGAAGGTTTACCATCAAGTCTTGGATATGCTAATTTCGAGGTTTGAAAAGCTAACGTTTACCCATCTGCTAAGGGAGAACAACTGATTCGTTGATGCACTAACAACTCTATCTTCTATGGTAGACATTCCATTGGGAGTCAGGATACGTCTAATCATTATTGAATAGAAGTACACACCGGCCTATGAAACTGTTGCCATGATAGATGAGGCTTCAGACAAGAACTCCTGGTACTACGATAGTTGGAATTTTCTAAAAATAAGGTGTATCCACCAGGAGCAACTGCTAAAGACAAAAGGGAAATATGGCATCTAGCTGTTCAATTTATCATCTGAGGGGGTAAGCTATACAAAAGAGGTCATCTGGGAATGCATAAACTATGTGTTGAAGAAGAGGAATCAAAGCGCCTTATGGAGGCCATTCACGAAGGAGAGTGCGGAGCCCACATGAAATATATGATTTTTGTGTAATTATTTTCATATGATTTTTTTTGGAACAAAAATTATTTTTGAGAATTTTAAAAATATATGATTTTTGTGTGTTTACTTCATCAAAATAATTTTTATATTTAAAAAATAATACTTTGAAAGCATAACTAAACATAGTAATTACTTTTTATTTATTTTAAATTTTTATTAAATGTATTTAATATTAGTCTTATTTTAAAAGTATAGTTTCAATGATATTAATTTAATAAAAATTAAAATTTTATATTAAAAATTATATATATATATATATATATATTATGAAAATAAAATCAATTATTTAATATTAGTCTCATTTTAAAGGTATATTTTCAATGACATTAATGTTATAAAATTAAAATTTTATAATATTAAAAATTATATATATTATGAAAAAGTTTAAAATAATTTTTTTAATTTTTTATTAGAAAAGAGAGAGAGAGAGAGAGAGAGAGAGAGAGAGTGGTGGGATGTGTGACCCATGACGTGTGCGTGCAGTGAGGGAGAGAGAGAAGGGTCAGAAAAAAAGGGAATGATTCAGTGTGATATATATATATATATATATTGTTTAAAGAAACAAATCTGAGCCGTTTATTTCTTTGTAGGTGATGTGGCTCTATCTGAGCCGTTGCCCGGAGGATGAGCTGGAGAGAGGCTGGAGAGGATCTGAACTCAAAACTCACACCCACATCCGATGAAGGGTGGCTTCTGTGTCATTTACACAACAATCATTGTTGTTCAGACGATGGAGCCTCTTCGGGCTTTATTTTAATGATTTAAATTATTTATTTTTTAAAGTAGGTTGATAAGAATATTTTTATAAAAGATTAAGTTAATTAAATATCAGTAATATTATGATCAAATCAATTTTGTACCAATAAAAATAAACAATTAATTGTAATTTCGAATATAAAACTAAATACAAAATTGATTTGATCATAATACTACCGATGTCTGATCAATTTAATTTTTTATAGAAATACTCTACTCGAAAAATCCTAAATATTGAATGGTTCAAATCATTTGGGTGAGATTCAAAGTGTGTCCCATTACCTAAACAGCAATAACTTATGTGTAAAGACACAACAGCCACCCTTCATTTGAATAATATACATAAAAAATCTTACAAAATAAGTAATTTTAATTACCAAAACAGAACTCATAATTGACAATAAACTCGAATAACACCCTCTAGTTTGGCCTACTTTAGAAAGTGAGTTAAAAGCCAATTTTTTAATGGGCATTCGAGTGAAAAATCCAATTTTAGATTGTTTTTGTTAAGAGGTTTGGACGCTTATTTATTCTATCTATAAGAGCATCATTATCAGTTTACTCAAATTTTGCTCTAAAATATTATTAAAAAATTCATTTCCTATTTTAGGAACCACTTTTTTATCTACTCTTAACAAACTCCATATTCTTTCTCTATTCTGTTAAAATAATCTTTTTAATTACTTTTAAATTTGAATATTGTTTTAACAATAAAATGATGAAAACACATCTAAATCAAACACCAGCCAGCAGTAGCAAAGCAGTAGAGGAAAACAAAGCAAGGTGGTCGAGCGGATGGTCGACCAGTCAGGCCAATTTTGGGCATTTTTCTTCTTCAGCTACAAGGCACTCGCGGGACATCCGGTCGGACAACCCTTCAGTTTTCATGCATGCCTTCAACAAATAAAATAACAATTTATCAAATATGAGGGAGCTACAATGACTCCTTACAAATAGGGAGTCACTATAGCAATACTTATTTTTTGGGGGTTGGATAAGGGAATTGCTGGGGGAGTGTTTTAACCAAAAAAAAAAAAAACTCCTTAATTTAGCTAAGGAGGTAATACAAGGGAAGAGATGGGGATGCTCTAAGGATAAGCTATCAAAAATGACCAAAAGGCCCCCCACTATTTATTTGGATCACACATCCATCTGTTTCAATCGCATCTCTCAAACTGATTATGTCTTTCTTATCCCTTATCTCTCTCTCTATCTCTTTTTACGAAACCCTAGTGTTGTCTCTCTCATCTTTCACCCTTCCTCCAGCGTCCTCTCTAGCCTTCGCCTTGATGGCTCCATCGTTTATATGACCACCACCAGCATCCCTCACTGCCGCGCCGTCTCCATTATTGCCTCAAATTTGAGATCGCGGACTCCACAACTCCGCTTCTCTCTCTCTTTCTCTCTCTCTCTCTCTCTCTTCCTTCGCCACCAACTTTCTCTTTTTTCTCTTTGCCATTGGTACCAGAGCAACAATACAGATTTGAGTTGGTGGGGTAGAGCCGCCACCGTCTCTCTCGTAACTCGGTTCGGTCTGCTCTCTCTCTCAACACTTAGTACCGATTTCTCCTACTCCGGCGAGGTCTCCGATGATCGGATCAACAAAATCGATGACGTCCAGGACCACTACCTCATCATCTTCGGCAGATTTGAGATCGTGATCTTCCATTCCAAGATCTTACGTAGGTGTTTGGCATACACTAAAAAAGTATATTTTCTTTGCATACATACACTTATTTAGGTCACATCAATCAACATCTCCTCTCTACTTTTCTACCCACTTTCTCTATTTTTCTACACATTTTTTATTTTTTTTATAAAAAGTCAAAAAAGTGCACTTATTTAGAACATCCCAAACCATATTGTGCCCAACAAACGATGGCGACCAAGAACGGCAACGGAGAAGAACCACGAACGACGATCTGAGGGTGTTCATGTCCGTGGAGTTGAAATCGACTACGAGAAGAAGATGAGTTGTCGCCTTCAGCCCTAGAACATGGCCTTTCTTATCATTTCTATTTATGACTTTCTGTATGTATATATATATATATATAGATCTTCCATTCCAAGATCTTACGTAGGTGTTTGGCATACACTAAAAAAGTATATTTTCTTTGCATACATACACTTATTTAGGTCACATCAATCAACATCTCCTCTCTACTTTTCTACCCACTTTCTCTATTTTTCTACACATTTTTTATTTTTTTTATAAAAAGTCAAAAAAGTGCACTTATTTAGAACATCCCAAACCATATTATGCCCAACAAACGATGGCGACCAAGAACGGCAACGGAGAAGAACCACGAACGACGATCTGAGGGTGTTCATGTCCGTGGCGTTGAAATCGACTACGAGAAGAAGATGAGTTGTCGCCTTCAGCCCTAGAACATGGCCTTTCGTATCATTTCTATTTATGACTTTCTGTATGTATATATATATCTATAAGTATGTATATGTATCCAATATATATGTATAACTACGTGCATCTATATATGTAATTTTTTATTGTTGATGATATGTTGCGATCACGGAGAAATTTAAGTTTGATGTTTTACTTGAGGCCTATTAAGTGGAGGATGTAGAATTATGTATGTATATCTGTGAGTGTATGTATGTGTATCTATGAATGTGTGTATGTATAAGATTAGATCTGGAAAACAAAATTTGAAAATTGATGGTAATGATTAAGATTGCAACAGATAACCAAAACTAACAATGATTCAAACACTAATTTTGGTGTTGTAATAGAGCACTAATGACATGACAAGGAAGAAAGAAAAAATCAAAACCAAAACATCACATCATATCACAGTGGGTGGGGCCCACTGTCAGCTCATTAGAGCTGGCTTCAGAGCTCAAGAACTAGAGCTCCAAAGCATTTTTCTAACCAAAACATAGTTAACACAAATTTTTTTGGTTAAACTATATAAGTGCAATTTTTTACATAAATGCACTTATTTAGGTCACATCAATCAACATCTCCTCTTTACTTGTCTACCCATATTTTTATAAAAAGTCAGAAAGTACACTTATTTAAAACATTCCAAACCAAATGGAACAGATGGATACAATTTAGAGAAAAAAATTGAATAGATAGATAGAATTTAGGGGAAAATATTGACTTGATAGCCAAAAATTTTGAACAAATAAATATAAAATTGAGTAGATAGATAGAATTTAAGAAAAAAAAATTGAACAAATAGATAAAAAATTGAACAGATAGATAAAATTTAGGAAAAAAAATTAAACAGATAGGAAATTTTTTGAATTAGTAAGAAAAAAAAAATTGAACAAATAGTCAACGAAAGTCAACAGATAAAAAAAGTCAAGGGATAAAATTAGAAATAAAATGTCCTTCAAAATTAATAAAAGACTTCTTATCAATTTATTTCACAAAATGTAGACCTTTCATCAATAAAAAATATTCACTGAATCTAATACCTTAGGCACTCTCTAAATTAGATTTATCACTAATTTTTTTTAAAAAAAAAAAATTTAGAAAAATATATATAAAAAAATAGAGAGATAAAATAGGCCTTTATCTCAACAAAAATGTTAGAAATCCCAAAAATTTTATCAAATGTCTCACATGAGTGTGAAACCTACATAATCCCATACCTATATGAGATATTTTAATAAAATTTTGGATAAAAATTTTAAAATCTCTAACATTACTCTTATCTCAAGTAGGGATGGCAATGGAGGTTAATGGAATGGATATTAATTCTCCATTTTCATTCCCGTATAATTATTTTTTCCCATTTCCCATTCTCCATTCCCTATTTCCCATGGGTACTACCCTTCTCATCTCCTAATGAGTTTGAATTTTCCCCAACCCAATTTGATCCTTTTTTTTTTTTGAAGATTCACAACCAAAGCTAAATATACATTTAATCTTATTTTATTTTATTTGGCTCAACAACAAAATCAAATACACATTAATTAACATTGTCACATTATTTTTGTCAAATTTTATCTATATTTAGAGTTTTTTAAATTTATTTAGAAAAATTCTATTCCTGCAAAAAAATTCCATCTTCTTTTTTAATTTTTTTTTAATTTTATATATCTCATTCTCCTATCTATTAATTGATCTTCGATAATTTGAAGGTGAGTTGTTACTCTTATTTCCATCTTCTTCTTCTTCTTTTCTTTTTTAATTTTTATTTGCATTTTTAGAATGAATTTTCTTATTTCAATATCTCCTGCAATTATTTTGTTAGATTTCTCTCTGATTTGATGGAAACCTTAGATTGAATTTCTCAATTTTCATCTTAACTAGTGATCACCTTAATTGAAATTTTGTACATTTTTTTTCTTCAATTTCTATGTTTTGGTTATGATTAATTATGTGTTTTTGATCAATAGTCACAATTTTGTCGCCACTAGATTGTCTCCATCGCAAATTACCGTTGTTGTAGTGAAAGGATGAGAGAGAGTGGGAATTAGAACTCTAATTGTAAACAAAGTAATGAAAACTAGTGATGACAATGGATAACCTGCCCTGTGAGTATCTTTGGAGGCTCAATCCAAACACACGAGTTTTCCTCTTTTTTCTTGTTCGTCGGGTAAGGTATGTGATGTTCTTTAAATCTCCACCGATGATGGATACCCACTAATTTCCCCATACTTTTTTTTAGGTACATCGAAAATAATTTCTCCATATGTTTTCACTACTCTATTTACAATTAGAGTTCTAATTCTCACTCTCTCTCATTCTCTCAATACAACAACGGTGATTTGCGATGACGACAATTTAGCAGCGACAAGATTGTGACTATCGATCAAAAACGCGCAATTAATCATAATCAAAACATGGAAATTGAAGAAAAAAATGTACAAAATTTCAATTATGGTGATCACTAGTTAAGATGAAAATCGAGAAATTTAATCTAAGATTACCATCAAATCAGAGAGAAATCCAATAAAAACAATTGCATGAGGTATTGAAACCAAAAAAAAAAAAAATTCATTCTATAAATGCAAATATATATACATTTTTTTTTAAAAGAAGAAGAAGATGGGAACGAGAGTAACAACTCACCTTCAGATTATTAAAGATCAATTAATAGAGAGGAGAAGGAGATACATAAAATTTAAAAAAAAAAAAAAAGATGGAATTTTTTTGTGGGAATAGAATTTTTCTTAATAAATTAAAAAAATTCTAAATATACATAAAATTTAACAAGAATAATGTGACAATGTTAATTAATGTGTATTTGATTTTGTTGTTAAGCCAAATAAAATAAAATAAGATAAGATTGAAGGTATATTTAGCTTGGGTTGTGAATCTTTAAAATAAAAAAAATAAAAAAAAGGTTAAGTTAGGTTGGGAAAAATCCAAACCCATTAGGAGATGGGGAGTGTAGTACCTATGGGGAATAGGGAATGAGAAAAAATAATTATAGGGGAAAGAAGACGAGAATTAATATCTACCCCATTAACCCCATTGTCATCCCTAGTGAATACATATGAAGGAATTATTTTTCAATGTACCTAAAAAAAAAATAAAAAAAAAAAACATATGGAGAAATTAGTGGATACCCATTCCCGCCCTATCCCCAGTAAAGATTTAAAAAATATCACTTATCCTACTCAATGGATAAGAAAAAAAAAAAGAAAATCCATATATTTAGATTGAATCTTCGTAAATACCAACAGAATAGATTTAAAAACTCCTTGATCTCACATCTTCAAAATATCACACCATGACATGACTTTTTTTTTTATTTTTGCCTAGAACACCCTCAAGACAATATTTTTAGAATTCATCCTTACAAATTAAACTAAAATAAACTAACTGATCTACCTAAACCATCAAATTTTTACTTAAATAATAAAAAATTGAACATTAATCAATTAAAAAAAAGAGCAAACTTTCTTAGCAACAATGGACCTCGCTGGTGCACTAGTTTGCTTTGTTTTGACATCATCATACTGACGGAAGACCCTGAGCAAAAACTGACGTCATTTTACCACTTTTTTTTTTTAAAAAAAAAGTACTTTTTAAAAAAATTATGTCAATTTTTTATATTTTTATGGTTCATCTTATAGATAAGTCTATAAAGTAAATTTTGTTTGATAAATTGAAAAAAAAAAAAAAAAACTAAAATAACCCCCCCCTCCCAAAAAAAAAATATTTTTTGTTTATTTTTGTCTTTTTGAATTTTTTTTTACATTTTTTTTTTAATTTTTCAGTTGGTATTGTTGAATAGAATATAAAAAATTTAAACATTTTACTTTAAAAAAATTCATGAAACATGAAAATAAATTAATAAAAATGTCACAAAAAACAAATCCCAAACAGCCAACAATGAGATAGTTAAAAAAAGCCTCAATTAGAAGCCTCAATTAGATTAAAAGTTAATTTTTTGGTTTTTATTTTTATTTTTTTAGTCATATTATTTTTCTATTTTTTGCAAATTTTTTTAAAAAAAATCAAAAAATTAACTTTTAATTTATTTTCCAAAATAGGCCAAATTAGGGAGATAGGTTTTTTCAATCTTATTGGAAGGGTTGTTGAGCAATGTAAGACTCATTATGGATCTTATTTCAACTATCCGAACCGTCAATATTATTTGACTACGGTAGCCAATCATCCATGTAAAAAATTAAATTGATCCAACAATTATAATCATATATTTTAAAGATATTTGTCTACAAAGATAATTTAAAAAATAGACCGTTCATTTGTTTACGGACAAATTTGATAAAATCATGATTGTTATTGTTTGAACAATTAAATTATTTAAATGGATAATCTACACGTTCATTTGTTTACGGACAAATTTGATAAAATCATGATTGTTATTGTTTGAACAATTAAATTATTTAAATGGATAATCTACACAGTCAAATAGAATGGATAGTTTAGATCGATGAGGCCTCATTTGGCCCAACATTAACTCTTGTCCGCGATCCTTAAAATTATGAGTTAAAACATGTGTTATATGACAAAAATTAATAAGTATATAGGCATTGTTTGGGAACTTGGTTTGGGGCTAAAATAGTCACAAAAAACAAAATAGGCTATAAATTTGATAAAATCATGATTGTTATTGTTTGAACAATTAAATTATTTAAATGGATAATCTACACAGTCAAATAGAATGGATAGTTTAGATCGATGAGGCCTCATTTGGCCCAACATTATCTCTTGTCCGCGATCCTTAAAATTATGAGTTAAAACATGTGTTATATGATAAAAACTAATAAATATAGTCTAATTCTATGTATTAAGTGTTTATTAATTTAAAGAGGGAGTAAATAATTGAATAATATAGCTAAAATGTGTATTAAGTTATATACATATAGAAAGGACAAATAAAATTTTTTTGTAGTAACGCTTGCATTTATTTTCACCAATTTTTCTCTCTTATTTGCACATATATAAAAAAAAAGAGGATCATTTGAATTGGAAGGTGTTGTTTGAGCCCGTGAGACTCACTACAGATCCCATTTCAATGATTTAAACTATTTATTTTGTTGTGTACTTCATTTATTTTATCCACAAAACACAATTAGATCGATTTAATAATTGTAACTTATTCAATTTATTGAGTTTGTTACTAAAAAAATGTATAGTTTATTTTTAAAAACATAATT
Source organism: Camellia sinensis (assembly GCF_004153795.1). Classification (NCBI taxonomy): domain Eukaryota; kingdom Viridiplantae; phylum Streptophyta; class Magnoliopsida; order Ericales; family Theaceae; genus Camellia; species Camellia sinensis. The sequence continues at coordinate 470,053 of NW_021025823.1, read as the reverse complement.
GTCATTTATTTTTTATTTTTTGAAAAACGCGATAAATTAAACAAGTTATAATTATCGAATCGACCTAATTTTTTGTGTGAATAAAATATATAAAATACTTGATAAAATAAATGGTTCAGATCCTCAAAACGGAACTTGGAATGGCTCCACAAGGCCCAAACAACAACTTTTAGTCCAAAATCCAAATGAGAGGGGATCCTCCACCTATAAAATCCCTTTTCCTTCCTTCAAGAAATTATTTGGTAATTTTACAGTATGATTTTTTTTGCCGGCAAACAAAAAAAAATTATTGATGAATTGTATAGTTAGAAGCAATAATTACATGTGCCTAAAAGTGTTGTAGTTAATAGAAGAACTGGAACTTGTGATTGATGGAGATATTGGGGTGTTTGGTGGGGTTTTTTTAAGTCAATTTATAGTTTTTGACTTTTAAAAAGTTATTTCGGATTGTTTGGTTAAACTTATTTTAAACAGTTTCGGATTCTAACAACTTATTTTAAGTCAAAAAAGTTGATTCTGAGAAGCTGCTCACCCCTTACTTCTGATTATCAGCTTCTATTGTGGACATGTTAATTTACGGTTATACTCTTAAATTTTTTTATTTTTTATTTTTTTAAAAAATAGAAAAAGACCCAAATGGACTATAAAATATTATTATTATTATTTATGAGAAATGTAGACAAATAGTGAATAATAAAAAATAAAAATTAATTGAAAAAGTTACTTCACAGCTTATTTAACAAATATTACTCAGCAACTTAAATCTATAATCCAACAGCTATACCAAACAGATTAACAACTTCTGATTAAAGTCATAATCTATAATCTGTTAAGCTATAATCCATAATCTGTTTTAACAATTACACCAAACAGTACCATTATCCGGTGGTGCACCTGTACATCTATATAATTTTTAAGCAAATTACATCCCAGAGGAGTGCAGAGGAAAAAATTACAAAAATTTAATTATTTTCTTTCTCATTTTTTTTTATCCACCTTTTCATTTTGATTCGTTTTCAAAATATTTGTTTACTTTTTTATTTTGGGTTTCTTCTATTGTGGACATGTTAATTTACGGTTATACTCTTAAATTTTTTTATTTTTTATTTTTTTTAAAAATAGAAAAAGACTCAAATGGACTATAAAATATTATTATTATTTTTTATGAGAAATGTAGACAAATAGTGAATAATAAAAAATAAAAGTTAATTGAAAAAGTTACTTCACAGCTTATTTAACAAATATTACTCAACAACTTAAATCTATAATCCAACAGCTATACCAAACAGATTAACAGCTTCTGATTAAATTCATAATCTATAATCTGTTAAGCTATAATCTATAATCTATTTTAACAATTACACCAAACAGTACCATTATCCGGTGGAGATCCTGTACATCTATATAATTTTTAAGCAAATTACATCCCAGAGGAGTGCAGAGGAAAAAATTACAAAAATTTAATTATTTTCTTTCTCATTTTTTTTTATCCACCTTTTCATTTTGATTCGTTTTCAAAATATTTGTTTACTTTTTTATTTTGGGTTTTAAAATTTTTAAAATTATCCATTATACACCGGGTTCGTTTGGAAAGTGATTTTTAGCTATTTTAGTCTAGAGCTAAAAAATTTTATTTATGATAGATTTTTTGATTTTTTTGAGAGAAAATGTAATGATTATGAATTGGATGTGATATTTTGTCTTAGACTAAATTTTTTTTTTTTGTGACTATTTTAGTTAAAAAAAATTCCAAACTAACTTCTCAAACGAGCTCACATTTACAAACATATTTTAAAATTTAAAATTAAATATATTATGATAAAAATATTTTAAATTTTAAATTAATGTGTAATAATTGTTTGCCTCCTCAATACGTTGAATTCCTCAAAATAGGGAAATAAATTCAGACTTCACTCTGTCACCTAATCATTAATTGGCAATTGGAAAGTACAGCAGGCAATGTTGTGCGGTTTTATAAACTTATTTTAGAGTTCATTTTGATAATTTGAACCGTTCATATTTTAAAAGATATTGAGTAAAATATATTTGTCAAAAATCAAATTAATCGGATATCGTTAAACCTTTCATCTGCCCACATTTGTATGTTGAAAAATAAATTATATTGTAATTTAAAGTATTAAAATAAATATAAATGTGAGTGGATGAAAGGGTTAACGATATCCGATTAACTTAATTTTTTACTAGTATGTTCTACTCAATATACTCTAAAATATAAACAATTTAAATTATCAAAATAAATCCTAAAATAAATCCATAAAACTGCACAACAATTCTTACTGTGCACCCAGCAGCCCCCCAACTTTCTTGCGGCAACTAATCACATGCTACCCTTTAAATCAGAAATGATGTAGCACAGAGAGTGGTCTTACATCATTTAGCCTATGTTCGGAAAGTTGGGTTAAGATTTTTTCGGTTAAAATAATAAAAAATAAAAAGTAAAATAATTTTTTTAATTTAATAAGATAAAATATTACATCTAATCTATAATCATCACATCTTTTCTTATAAAAAAAATTAAAAAAGTCAAAAAAATCAAAAGTCCTTCCTAAATTAAGTTTTTTAGCCCCAAGGCCTCGTTTGAAAACATGATTTTTTTAGTATTTTTTTAGCTTTTTAGCTTTTTAGCTAAAATATGATGTAAAACAATTAGTATGTTTGGAATGAATTTTTAATTTTTTATGAAAAGATATGCAAAAAGTAAAGAGAAAAGAGAATTTTTGACTTTTTGGTATAAGTTGTTAACTTTTTAGTTTTTTTAGTGACTTTTTAACTAAAAAAATTACTTGCCAAACGAGGCTAAAATAGTCAAAAAATTTAAAAAGTCAAAAAATCAACCCACTTCCCAAACGAAAGCTTAATAAATTAAAAAATGACGTATGTAATATCATATTATTGTAAATATATTTACAGAAGTTTTTTTTTTTTAATTTTTTTATAAGAATTCAAAAAATTATTCAGCTTGTTTGATTCTTATTTTTAGAATTCACTTTGCTTGTTTTAGTTTTTGAAAAATATTTTTCAGAAAATTTTACTTTATTATTTTTCGTGTTTTTACTAAATTTTTTAAATATTTTAAGCAATTTTTTTTTAAATTTTTAGACACACTTAACATAAATACACATAAAAATATAATTTTTTTTGTGAAAACAAATCTTTTAAAAATTTACTAAATACCAAAAATACAAAAAATATAAGAATTTAGTATATTTTTCATATTTGTATGTATTTATTAATTTTTTAAAATATTTTTTTCCAAATTTTTTACCTTTTAGATACATCTAAGTAATGTGCATCTAACAAGTAAAAAAAATACTTAAAATTTAAAAAATATTCACTAAAAACAAAAAAAAATACAAAAAGCAAAAAACTCAGTTTTCAAAAAACTTAATCCATAAAACTCAAACCAAACATACAGCAAATTTTTTATTTTTCGTATTTTTTTATTTTTACTGATTTTATTTTTAATATTCTAAGTATTTTTTTTAATTTTTGGATATACATAATATAAATATACTCAGGGCTTGTTTGGCAAGTAGGTTTGGGTTAAAATAGTCACATAAGACAAAATAGATTATTTTAGTCAAATTGGACAAAATGTCACATTCAACCCACAATCATTTTATTTTTTTCTCTCAAAAAAGTCAAAAAGCTTATTTCAAATGAAGTTTTTTAACTCCAGACTAAAATAATCAAAAAGCAAACCCATATCCCAAACGAGCTCTTAAAAAATATAATATGTGTGAAAAAAATATTTAAAAAATTCACTAAAGAGTAAAAGTAAAAAAAAGAAAGAGAGAATTTAGTACATTTTTTTATATTCTTATATATTTATTGATATTTTTTTTATAAATATTTTATTTTTTAAATACATTTAAGTAAAGTGCATCCAAAAAAATTTAAAAATTAATTAAAATTTTAAAAATATTTATTAAAAATAAAAAAATATGTTAAATAACACTTCTAAAAAATTAAAACCAAACACACTAATTCATTTGCTAATTGTGCCATTCAAGAGTTCATTGGATTGGAGATATTCCAAGCGGCCGCCGCTCACAAGGTTTTGGATGGCCACTTTGGCAACACTTATAATTCATCTTAATATTTGTTTAAAAAAATTGACTAATGATGTTTAGCTCTCCAATCTAAAAAAAATAAAAAAATAAAAAAATTGACTAATGATGTTTAGCTCTCCAATCTAAAAAAAATAAAAAAATAAAAAAAAATTGATGTTTGGTTCGAACTTTAAGAAAAAATATTGAGATCCTTAAAAAGTCTATAATTTAAATTTATGTATAATGATATGATAAATTATTTATTTTTATTTTTTGTTATAAGAGAGGTCGAAGTTAAAAAAAACATGTTAATTTTTATTTATTACAAATTCAATCGTGTAAAGTAAACTCCTTACTATATCATTGTAAGTGAATTATAAATTGTAAATCATGAATCTCCATTATTCCCCAATTTCAATATTTTGGCAAAATGCATTAATTTCAACACATATAAATTGAGCGGGCTCTTGGTTTCTAGTAAAAGGATAAGAAGTCTGTCAACAGCAGAGAAGCATAAGTTTTGCTTCTATCAAGTTTGTTTTATTGTATGTTCTTTTAAACATTTCTGTCCACATTACAAAATGTTGCATCATTGATTTTTTTCATTAGTTAGTGCCCTACTTACAATAAGAGTAGTAAAAAATACTTTTACCCCCTAAACTATCACTAATTTGTTTATGTAGTCCTTAAACTATCACATTTTAGTTCTATTCGGTTCAAATGATAGATGCCATCCAAATTATTAATGGCAAAAGCAAAAACATGCCCTGCACATGAGATTCAAAACTGGTTAAGGATAAAATAATTAACAACACTGGAAAGGTTTTGCATTATTATTAGTGTTTATTGAGTTTGATTTTAGATGAATCAACACCGAGAAGACAAACACGCACAAGGTGAAAATTCTATCTTGTAAATATACTTTCTGAATATTTTTTTTCTTTTTGCGTTTTTAATGGTTGTCTGAGTACTTTAAATTTATTTTTTGAAGCAATTTTTACCTAGTTAGGTGTAAAATCATTATTTAATGGATATGCACCATTGTTGGTGTTTATTGGGTTTGATTTCAGATGAAGAAATCCCATCATGTAAATATACTTTTCTGATTTTTTTTTTTTTTTTTTGGTTGTCTGAGTATTTTGAATTTATTTTTTGAAGCAATTTTTACCTAGGTAGGTGTAAAATCATTGTTTAATGGATATGTATGAAGCTTTATTTGTTTAATTTGTTTAATTTTTTGTTATTTTTTATACTCTCTTATTCTATTTTTCATTATCCCAAAATATTAGTCAATTTTTAAAAAGTAAAGAATAAAATAATATGAATTTACTATTTTGTCATTTTTTTAAAATTCATTAATAATACAAAAAGTATAATTATAGAAACTGATATTCTCAAAAAATATATACTATCAAAAGGTAATTTTAAAAAATTAATATTTTTAAAATATAATAATTGTACTATTAAAAAAATTAATTTTTTCAAAATAGACCATTATTTTGGAACGAAAAAAGTAATCACCAATAATATTTCCATGAATGCAGGTGATCATTATTTGGTTTTTAATGGGTTGACAAGGACAAGACATTTCATTCATCGACAAATAATTTGGTGCACACTTTACATGCACATTATAATTAAAAAGACAAATAACATAATTTTAATTTTTTGAATCATAATTAAAAAAGAAAGAAAAAAAATATTATAACTTGAGAGGGGGATTCATAATCTAGTTGTGGGTCGTGGTAGAGGCCGGACAGAAAAGAGGTCCGAGCGCGTTTGGGCCGAGCTAACTTGAGCTAATCCAAAGTGGGTTTTCTCGGTTGAGGTCCAGGGCCCATTCGGCTGGGATGATCGTCTGTCAACCTGGGCTTATTGTTCGCGCATGTAGCTCGGCGGAAAGGTCTCCCTCGGACTGGCCTAACTTGCCTGGAGCTCGGCCGTACTGGAATGCTACTAAGCTCGATTGTCATGGAGCTCAGCGAGTGGCACTGTGGGACTCGTTAAGTAGCTCGGTCGAAGGAGGCCAGGATGATTCAGCTGGGCTGCCCATTCCCGCCAATGCCGAGTGACAGTTTGATTAGGTGGTGTTTAGCTGAATTTGCGCTGACAGATAGAAGAGCAGCTCCATATGTCAATAAGTGAATAGATGCAGAGGTGAGCGCATAAAGTATATAAGCATGACTGCGCCCTCCTTGCTGGGCATGGAAAATCAATTGGTGAGAGAAATTCTAGCGCTCAACCTGCTCCTCTCTCCTTCTCTCTTTCTCTGAGTGTGTGCTAACTTGACCGTTGGAGGGGTTTTCCGGCAACACACCGCCGGGTAGCTCACCGTCGCTGTATTTGCAGGTCAATCGGATAGAAACAGAGCTTGGACGCAAGGAGTACGGACAGCGACGAATATTTTCTCCTCGTACAATTGGCGCCGCCTGTGGGAAACTTTGCAGACACAACCTTGTCCTCCAAGCTCATCGAATCGCCTTCCATGGCAAACAACGACCGTTGTCTGCCATTGACGGTGTTACCCCGGAGTCAGCCAAACGGAGGGATGGACTCCCCGCCGTTCCAAACATGGCGGACCTAGAGACTTCCCAATGAGGACTTCCAAGAGATGCACGAGATAAGCGCACCAGAAGCTTTGGTCACTCATGGAGCCTAAACGGACACCGACGGCAAAGAGAGTCGCACGCTCGACGCCTGGAGCACAAGTTATGGGACCAAGACGCCGTCATCCAGAGAATGACGGCAAAGATAGAAGCTCTCAAACGGCAGGTCAAAGGGAAGGGTGTTGCTGGAGTGGGAGACCACAGTGAGCGCACCCAACCCCGCTGCTCAGGCAGTTAGAGCCAGCGACACACCCCCTCCCTTTCCATCACCAGAAGCTATAGGGTTGGAGACTCGGACACGCTTGTAAAAAAGTCTAGTGCGCAAGATAGTACCTATCATCCCTCACATCCGTCGACGACGTCGAAATATTCCTACTCCGTTCGTTCAGAGGACTTAAGGGATGTCTTGAAGGAGCGAGCACGCCGACGGGAGGCTCAAAGAGTGCTAGCACTCCAGCGGTTATCCTACGGAGGTCACCATAGTGAGGAGGTCATGATGCCGCCGCCCCATTCGGGCATACCAGTCCCTTTGGACATAGATTTGGTGAGGCTGAACGCCTCCTCCTTTTCTCTTGAGATAGAGGCCACGCCGCTCTTAGCAGACTTTCACCAGCCTAAGTTTACGCTTTATGACGGAAAAAGCGATCCATATATGCATGTGAGCCATTTCCGGCAGGTCATGGCAGGACACAGGTGTAACGATGCTCTCATGTGCCTAATTTTCCTATCGAGTTTAGGCGAGTTGGGCTTGAAATGGTTTGAGAGGCTCCCGGAGGAAAGCATCGAAAGGTGGCAGTAGTTGGCGGAAGCATTCGTGACTCGATTCAAAACTAACACCAAAACGCCAAAAGAAATGGACCACCTCCTCAGCGTCAAGATGGAGTCAAGCGACACCCTCAAAGCATACAACGCTAGATACTGGGAAACCTTCAACGAGATCTTGGATTATCCAACCAACCTAGCAATCACCCAATATAAGTGTGGTCTCTCGATCGGACATAGACTGAGGGAATCACTTACAATGAACCAGCCGACTTCCATGGGGCAATTGATGCAACGCATCAATGAGCACATCCGAGTAGAGGATGATGCGGCGGCATCCACTGTGAAGGCAAATCCCGTGGTAACGGACAAAAGGGCGGCTGGGAAAGTGCATGCGGTCGGACAGGAGATAAACCGTCTGAATGGCCGCACAAGAGAGTCAGACCGTGGACTGGACCGTGGAAACCGGGGTAAAGGTCGCCGCAGTGACCGAACAGAATACCCCCACGATGACCGCGGCAGATGCAATCAGAAAGTTGAATGCTCGAACGGGAATCACTATAGTTTTCAAGATTCCAATTTATTGCATACTTAGTGCAATCTGCGACGAGGATTACGTTCGGTTTCCCGCCAAGTTAGGCGATGTGCAAAAGGGTTTCAATCTGCATATTCCATGGAGAGCAAGGGCACCGGACGGAGGACTATTTGCCCCTAAAGCAACACTTGGAGAAGCTGGTCGCAGCCGGTCAGTTAGACCTTTATATCAATGGGGGCGTTAGAGTAGCGCACTATTACTCGGCTGATCCAAGTGGTTCGAATGATGACCTAGAGGCCCCCCTCAAGGAGTGGTAAATGTGATTCACGGCATTATGGAGCCAGCGCGGGTTTGCGAGCTCCGAGGGATGATAAAAAAGGCGGAACATATGAGGGAAGTTTTGTCAGTTCATCTCGCAATCAAAAGGGGCAAGACCGAGAAGAAAGATGTGATTAGTTTCTCAACTAGGGACCTTGAGCGCATTCAAACGCCTTACAACGGCGCCCTAGTGTTCACCCTTCATGTCAGACACTTCGATGTTAAGCGCATCTTGATTGACCAAGGAAGCTCGGTTGAGATCATGTACTATGACGCTTTCAAGCAGCTTAAACTTCGGCATACAGATTTGGCTCTGGCAACTTCACCATTAGTTGGTTTCAACTCACAACCGGAGTGGCTGATGGGAAAGATAATTTTACCAGCCAAAGTTGGATCCGTCGTCAAGCAGGTGGAGTTCTGGGTATTGAAGGTGCCGTCCACATACAATCTGATCTTAGGTAGGGGATGGCTTCACGCTATGCAGGCGATAGCGTCAACCTATCACCAGGTTATGAGGTTACCCTCGGCTATGGGGGAAGTTGAGGAAATTTGGAGTGATCAAGTCATTTCGAAGCAATGTTTCATGGCAGTGAATGGGAACCGAGTTGTCAAAGGCTTTGTGCAAATGATAGAAGGTCCGGAAGGCCAACGTGTCCTTGAAGACGTGGGCACCAGGGCCGAGGAAAAGGTTGTTGAAGAATTGGTAGAAGTGCGGTTCGACATAGAAAATCCTAGTAAGTTCTTTTTGCTAGGGTCAAGCCTGACCGTCTAAGAAAGGACTAAGATGGTAGAGTTCTTGATGGCAAATATCGAAGTCTTCGCATGGACGCCATACGACATGCCTGGTATTGATCCAAGCTTTATCTACCACCAACTCAATGTTTTCCCGGATGCACGTCCCGTCATTCAAAGAACGAGGAGATTGGCCCTTCATCACGCCGAGGTAGTCGCGGAGGAAGTGAGGAACCTACTAGAAGCAAGGGCCATCCAGGAAGTGCACTACCCTCGGTGGGTTTCAAACACGGTCGTAGTGCCCAAGAAGAACGGAAAGTGGCGAGTTTGCGTTGATTTCAAGACGGTCAATCGAGCTTGCCCTAAAGATAGCTTTCCTTTGCCCAAAATAGACCAGCTAGTGGATCTTACGACTGGGCATAACAGGCTCAGTTTCTTGGATGTCCATCGCGGTTATCACCAGATCGCCATGCATGCTCCCGACCGCGAGATAACCTCTTTTACCACCCCAAGGGGACTGTTTTGCTATCGAGTCATGCCTTTTGGTTTGAAGAACCCCGGGGCGACTTTCCAAAGAATGGTGACCAAAATGTTCGCTCCCCTGCTAGGCTGGACGATGGAGGCTTACATCGACAATATGGTGGTCAAAAGCAGGCAGAAGGCCGACCACTTACCCGACTTAGCCAAGATGTTTGCCATTCTTAAACAGCGCAAGCTTCGCCTGAATACGTCAAAGTGTGCCTTCGGCGTAGGATCTGGGAAATTCTTGGGCTTCCTAGTCACAAACCGAGGCATCGAAGCAGACTCCTCACAAATCAAAGCCATACAAGAATTGAAGCAGCCCAACTCAGCGAAGGTCGTGCAACATCTTGTTGGCATGACAGCTGTGCTTAACCGATTCATAAGTCGATCATCAGATTGTTGCCACCTTTTCTTTAGAGCCTTGAAGTCCAAGTTTTCTTGGGACGAGGAATGTGATAGGGCTTTGGCCGAGCTCAAGACGTATTTATCTTCCGCCCCACTATTGGTGACACCCAAGCCCGGCGAAGAACTCTACCTTTATCTGGCAGTTTCTCAACACGCAGTTAGTGCGGTGCTTGTCCGGTCGGAGGGCATCCAGCATCTCCCTATCTTTTATGTGAGCAAACCTTGTTGCCGACAGAGTCGAGGTATTTGCCACTAGAAAAACTTGCTTTGGCGCTAATGATGGCTTCTCAGAAATTGGCGCACTACTTTCATGCTCACACAATCGTAGTGTTGACCAAATTTCCTCTAAAGGCCTTGTTTGAGCGGGCAGATTTCTCTGGTAGAATTCTGAAGTGGGCAGTTGAATTGGGACAATTTGATATCAAGTTTTGACCCCGAACTGCCATCAAAGCCCAAGCCTTAGCAGACTTCATTGCGGAATTCTCGCTTGGAACTCACCAGGTATGCCTGGTGGATCTTACTGTGGTAGCCGAGATGGCAAATGAAGGCTCAACAGAAATAGCATAACAGAGTGATGTTGGTGACACAGAGCTTGCGCACCCATCCATAGAAACTTCAGTCGGAATTGTACCCTAGCCTGGCAATGTGACGATGGACTTGGGAATAATTGACCAACCTGTTGGGTCTGGAGCCGCATCGCCAAGGGAGGATGAAGACATATCTATTGAAACCATCAACGGCGAGTTTGCAACATACATAACCGAGCAGCCAAGCGACCATGATGCCATCAACCTGCAGGCCTCCAAGGATCCCGTAGAAAGTTAGAATCTTTTTGTTGGCGAAATGCGAAAACTTTTTGTAGATGGTGCCTCAAACTGGCACGGCGCCGGGCTGGGCATTGTTTTGATCTCGCTCGACGGGCCTAACCATCGAACACTTTATTACACTCGGATTCCCAGCGTCAAACAACAAGGCTGAATATGAAGCGCTGCTGGCCGAACTTAGAAGCGCCTTCCAATTGCGCGCATCTGAGCTGATGGTATACAGCGATTCCCAACTCGTCATCAACCAAGTGTCTGGAATCTACGAAGCCAAAGATAAAAGAATGGCCAAGTACTAAGCTCTAGTGAGAGAACACATCAAGGAATTCCAAGCAATTAGGGTCCAACAAACTGGCCGTGAAAAGAACGACCGAGCAGACGAGTTGGCCGGTCTGGCTTCCATGTTCCACAATTCAACTCCCAATCCTCTCCTAATTGAGTTTTTCCCAAGGCCTAGTATCAAGGACTCTGCGTAGACGGAAGTACTCTGCACCGAGCTTGACCCCTCTTGGATGGATCCTATCATCCTTTTCCTAAAAGAACGAACTTTTCCGACCGACAAGAAGGAAACACATAAAGTCAGGGTGAAATCAGAGCGGTTTTGACTCTCTCTATCTGGTGCTTTATATAAGAAGTCATTCACAGATCCGTACCTCAAGTGTGTTCATCCAAACAGCATGGAAGCTTTCATGTACGAGATCCATGAGGGTATGTACGGAAGTCACATCAGGGGGAGATCTTTGGCCTACCGAGCTATCTCAGAAGGATACTGGTGGCCATGCATGCAAGCGGATACTCAGAAATATGTTAGAAAATGTGAAAAGTACCAGAAGTTCGCCCACTAAATTCACCAGTCGGCCAGAGAACTTCTTCCTCTCACAAGCCCTTGGCCTTTTGCAGTGTGGGGGCTAAAATAGTGGGACCACTCCCAACAGCACCGGGCAACCGGAAGTTCTTCATTGCGGCTATGGACTACTTCACCAAATGGGTTAAAGCTAAGCCCTTAGAGACTATCAAAGAGAAAGATGTCAAACGGTTTGTTTGGCAGAACGTGATTACGCGGTTTGGCATCCCCAAGGTTCTGATTTCTGATAATGGCACCTAATTTGATGGGTGCCTGTTCAGAGGATTTTGTGAGAAATTGAAGATGGAATTCTACAACTCCTCTCCGGCTTACCCACAGTCCAATGGCCAAGCTGAAGCATCGAACAAGACCATTCTTGATGGGTTGAAGAAAAGACTCGAGAAAGCCAAAGGAAAATGGGCCAAGGAACTCTCGAGTGTCCTCTGGGCATATCGGACGACCCCGAGATGCTCGACCGGGGAAACTCCTTTTGCCCTGGCATATGGCATGGAGGCGGCCATCCCATTAGAAATCGGCATGCCCACCATCCGTAGCAAAAATTTTGAGCCCGAGTTGAACTTTGAAGCCATTGCCCTAGAATTAGACCTAGCTGACGAGTGACAAGAAAAGGCTTTAATCCATGTGGCCTCATACCAACAGGAATTGTCCAGAAAATACAACAAAATGGTGCACCCCAGACCGTTTAAAGTCGGAGACTGGGTTTTGAGGAAGGTGATGGGCAACGCACTGGTGCCAGGCGAAGGCAAGCTAAGGGCAAACTGGGAGGGGCCTTACAGGATTATCAGTTTGGCGGGCAAGGGGGCATACCACTTAGAGGACTTGGATGGCAAAGGCGTACCTTGGCCATGGAATGCGGCTAACCTCAAACTGTACTATTTCTAGTATTTGTCTTTTTTATGTAATTTTTTGTGGAAGGACTTAGTTTCCTTATACTTCTGAATGTAATACTCTTTTTGCCAAGTGTAATAGAAGTAAATTATCTTTGCTGAAGAAGTTTGTTGTGTTCGAGGTAATGTAGCGACTGAGGGACATACTCTCATGTTTTAGTCGAGATGATTTACCCCGGCTAATAGAGTTGATGTTTTGCTCAACTCAAGGCTCTAGCCGAGATGCTTTGTCCCGGCTAATAGAGTTGATGTTTTGCTCAACTCAAGGCTCTAGCCGAGATGTTTTTCCCCAGCTAATGGAGTTGATGTTTGGCTCAACTCAAGGCTCTAACCAAGATAACCTACCATGGCTAAAAGGGTTGGTGATTTGCCCAACTCAAAGGTTCCTGCCGAGATGATGAAATGTAGCATAACAAGCAGTGCAACAGTAAACAAAATGAGAACTTTTCATTGATGATAAACTGTAGTACAAATGGTGGGGCAAGAAGGCAGCCCGGTTACATTTCCCCAGTTCAAAAAAGAAACACACACAAAAAAAAGACTAATCCAGGGGGAAAAGGTCAGCGAAGTCGTCCCCGGTGCTCTCTGCAGTAGCCTCCAGGTCAACCGTGGAGGTAGTTTCACGGATGCTGGAACCAACCTAGTGGGCCTCATTTGGGCGGCCCGCTTCCTCGGGGTCCGCGTCCTGTTCTACCTCTTCCTCGGCCTCCTCTTGAAAAGCGTTAAAGACTTCGTTCGCATATGGCACCATGTAGGTCGGAAGAAAGGCAACAGAGGAAGAGGCAAACACCTCGGTTCCAGATCCTTGGCCGAGACGTACAAAGGCAGCCTTCCAACCGGACTTAAAGACAATGTCCTTGGTGGCCTCGACCTGCTTGGTGTAGTTGTCCTTGGCCTCCTTGAAATCGAGATTGTTTGCAGCGTCCACTTCATCTTTTCTTGATTGCTTTAGCGCTTCCAGCTCGGCTCAGAGAGCGTCTCTTTCTTTCTTGGCGGACCCAAGTTGGCCGAGCAATTTGGAGTTGTTTGCGTTAGCAGTCTCCAAGGAAGCTTTTGATCGCCCCAGCTCGGCTTCCAGGTTCTTGACCTGACTGGCGGCGTCAGTCACCTTTTGCCGGAGTCTATGAATCCGGTCCATCACAAGATGTTTCTTCTGGATGGCCTGCAATAGGACACGTTAAAAGTTCAGAAAAGGAGAGTAACCGTGCAAACACTTGAACGAATTTGAATGAAACAAGCAAAATTCTTACCCAGGTCATAGACTTGACCGAGGACTTCACGAGCTGGGTGTTCGGCACGTGGTCGCTGCCGGTCACGTCGCTCGGCAAGAGTAGAGCCTTTGTCAGGTCGAAAGCCAGGAGATGTTCTTTGTCGCCTTTAACTGAGGCGTTCACTGGGATCTCCTTACCCTGGTACTTGAACTGTGGCTGCCATGGGGGAGTTGGCTCCGAGGCTTCAGCTGGTTGCTCAATGCTCAACTCAGCAACAAGCTCGGCTGACAGATCTGCAGACTGAGGCTTTTTCCTACTCGGCGACTCTCTTTACTGATTTACGTCGCAACAATTGAAGCCAGCGCTATTACCGTCCTAGATGTTTGACCGGCAGCCGGGACACGATGAGGGATGCTCAGCAGCTCGGTGGATGTCGCGGTGATGAGATTTATGATACAGCTCCGTTTGGCCATTTCATCTTACTCGTTCAACCGGATTAGGGGCACGTCTGGTAGTGTTGGATCGGGTGGTGGAGACGGTGCTCGGAGAAAGTCTATAACCCTACTTCGGCGGGGAGCTGTGTATCTATAGCTAGATATGTAGCCGAGAAGTTTGTGGCAATCCCGGTTACGATACCGTAGCACGGTTTTGATGACAGCCTCATTGGGGTTGAAGTAATTTGCTTGCAAGGCTTCGATAGCTGCAAAAAAGAAACGAAAAAAAGGCATTAGTGTTGAGCAGTGAAGGAAAGTGGGTTGACCGAATAGTGAGCACGGCTTACATGTCGAACCGAAGTTCTTGCTGATATACCAGCCAGGCACGTCGGCTGTTTCATAATTTCCAGGCACCCAAAAAAAGTCATCGTCGTGCATATCTTTATCTGGGGTGCCGATTACAAGCATCTCCTTGCCCGGCCTAATCTTTAAGTAGTAGTTAAGCCCACCGCCTGTATGCCCGAGGGTGTACTGGCGTAGAATCTCGGCTAATCCTAGGTTTAGGCCCTGCCGGCTGTTCAGCTCGGCTACCCCGTTTATTATTCTGAAGGTGTTGGTTGAAACTTGTGTTAGCGCTAGCCCGGTGCACCTCAGGAACTTGCACATTAGAGGTTGAACCGGGAAGCGAAGGCCACCTTTGATTATGGAAAGCACGGTGAAGGGAGATTGGTCCAGTTTGCCCCATGGGTTGGTGTCCTCGGTACCGAGCTAGAGATGTACATCTGTAGGGATGCCATATTCTTCTCGGAACGCGGCTAGTGCGACCGGCGTGTCAGCAAGGAAGTGGTAACGCCCCATGTGAAGCCGGCCTATCTCAGCGTGACAATTTTGGTTGGCAAAGTTTTGTGCGAAGGCAACTTGGCCTTTTAAGAGCCTTGGTATTAGTGCTTGGTCCCCTAGGACTCCGCAGTAAAAGTAAGCGTAAGTGGAAACGTGGTCGAGCAAAACGAGCACGACTTTAGCTCGGTCAGATGGAGTGCTAGACCATCTCGGTCATATAGGTATACCCAGAAGCTCGGCCGCTCAAGCGGACCAGATATTAGCACGGTCGAGCAGTCCAGCATTCTGTTACCTCGATTCCTAAACGAGTTTTGCAATCTCGCAACTTGCTCGGTTTTGGTGTTTTTTTTGGGGATCAAAAGAAGACCCGGAGCCTGGTTCACCCCAAATCCTCGCGTGTTCATCACAGAAGATGACGAACAGTAGAAGGAGAAGGGGCAGAGGTGATTTTTGGGGGCTACGTCCTAAAGCCCACCGCTAATGTGCCCTAAGCTCAATTATGACAATCAGAGGCATATAAGAAAAAGAAAGAGACGAGTAACGAATGAAGAACAATTAAGGATTTAGAACTTACAGGCTAGAGCACTGACAGTGGCTCTAAGTGGTGGGATGGAGGCCCTCAACGACGACGATGAAGGAAGACTTGCTTGCGTGGATGCTCTGATCTCAAAAATGAAGAGTGAGGGCGAGAGTTTTCCATTGTAGGATGGTTTTGGAAGAAGAATGTGAACTGAACAAGAGAGAAATGTGAAGGGGCAAGCGGTGTGCATATAAGAAAGAGAGAAAAAAGTGCCAAAAATTTGAATAGGAAGAGACAGTGGGGTTGGTGGCTCGAGGCCAATGGATAACCAACACGTGTCTAAAATGATAGTGGCGTCAGTACTGAAAAGACGAGTTGGGGAGTAGAGGCGTCAACCGAGCAAGACAAGAGACCGAGCAAGGAGATTAGCGCGGTTGTTGTCCTACGGAGTAGGGTCGGGCGTAGAATCGACCCCGGTTGGATCATATATTCCCGGTCACGCTAGCGCAGAAGGAATTAAGGAGCAATTGAGAGAGGGATTCATAATCTGGCTTTGGGTTGTGGTAGAGGCCAGATAGAAAAGAGGCCCGAGCACGTTTGGGCCGAGCTAACTTGGGCTAATCCAAAGTGGGTTTGCTCGGTTGAGGTCTAGGGCCCATTCGGCCGGGATGATCGTATGTCAACCCGGGCTTATTGTTCACGCATGTGGCTCGGCGGAAAGGTCTTTCTTGGACCGGTCTAACTTGTCTGGATCTCGGCCGTACTAGAATGCTACTAAGCTCGGTTGTGATGGAGCTCGACGAGTGGCACTGTGGGACTCGTTAAGTAGCTCGGTCGAAGGAGGCCGGGATGATTCCGCCGGGCTGCCCATTCCCGCCAATGCCGAGTGGCGGTTTGATTAGGTGGTGTTTAGCTGAATTTGTGCTGACAGATAGGAGAGCAGCTCCACGTGTCAATAAGCGAATGGATCCAGAGGTGAGCGCAGAAAGTATATAAGCATGACTGCGCCCCCCATGTTGGGCATGGAAAATCAATTGGTGAGAGAAATTCTAGCGCTCAACCTGCTTCTCTCTCCCTCTCTCTCTCTGAGTGTGTGCTAACTTGATCGTTTGAGGGATTTTTTGGCAACACACTGCTGGGTAGCTCACCGCCATTGTATTTGCAAGTCAATCGGATAGAAACAGAGCTTGGACGCAAGGAGTACGGACAGCGACGAATATTTCCTCCCCATACATATGATACACCCTTTTTAAAAAAATGTATATTAGAATTTCTCTAGAGACAAGCTACTCTACATGTATATATCTAACTATGAAATTGGTGGGACCTTTTATGTATTGGATTTTTTTTAATGTTAATATATAGGTGAAAAATCTGTTTTACCCTTTTACCAGTTTTGAATCTCACGTGTTGACCACGTTTTTACCTTTGTCGTGAACAATTTGGATGCCATCTACCATTTGGACAAAACAAAACCAAAATGTGATAGTTTAGGGACCTACAAGACAAAATTAATAGTTTAAGGACTACATAAATAAATTGTGATAGTTTAGGGGGTAAAAGTGTTTTTTACTCCAATAAGAATGATAATAATTGCATAACGAAATTAATTTGATTCTAATTTAATTAAAGGGCAAATTGTACTAGTAGTCTATATACTTTGGTTTTTATGTTATTTTGATTTCTGTAATTTTAATTAACACAATTTTGACTTTAAATTTATTATTTCAATTAATTACAATTGTTAGTATTTTTTGATAACAAATGTGCACGAGTTACATATGTCATGTTTTTATAGTCAAAATTATAAATCTAAAAACTTCTAATCGGCGTTATCAATTTAATCAAATTAACACAAGGCTTATTTTGAGAAGTAGGTTAAAAGTTAAAATTTTAGTTTGTTTGTTTGTTTGTTTTTTTTTTTTTTTAACATGCAAAAAAGTAAAAAGGAGATGTGACTAAAAAAAGTCAAAAAATTGCTTTTAACCATGTTTCCAAAATAAAAATGAGGTCAAAATAGAATTAATTGAAATAACAAGAATTCAAATGATATAATGAGTAAAATATAGAGACTACCGATATAATTTGCCTTTAATTAAATGAAAGAAACGAAAAATTCAAAAGTATACGTACAAGTGTGAAATTTATATATATATACAACAATGTTATTAGTATATATACATAAAAGGATAAATTACAAATACATCCCCTGAGGTTTGCTTAAAATATAGATTGTCCGCTGTGGTTTGAAAAATTACAAAAACTCCTTGTTAGAATTTTTTATTTAACAGAATTAACTAAAAAAATAAAATTCATAATTAGTCTCCTATATAATAATAAAATTACCCAAATTATTAATTAAAACATATTTCTAACATCATTAAAAACTGTTAATTGACTTTATGATTTATTAATAAAATGAGCGATTTGTTATGAAATTAGAAATATCAGGAGATGGAATGTAATTTTCAAAAGGGTCTAGTTTGTCTCAAGTTGAGATCAAGACTGGACCCGTCCAGTTCGGCCTATGGGGCTTATTTTTTTTGGCCTATTTTGATAATCCGATCCGTTCAATGTGTAGAACTCGTCGAGTACTACATGCCTGTAAAAAATTACGTTGATCGGATATCAATAGCTATGTGATCAAACAGTTTTGTACAAAAAAAAAATGGACGATAAAAAAATTAATGGTTGATAAAAAACTGTTTTGTTCACATAGCTATCGATATCCGATCAATGTGATTTTTTACAGGCATATAGTACTCGACGAGTTTTACCCATTGAACGGTTCGGCTTATCAAAATGGGACCTGTGATGGGCCCCTACGGGCCCAACAGCACGGTCCAGTCCGATCTTGGATTAGACAAAAGCCACTGCCTTTTCAAAATTATAAAGGGTGATTCGTATTTTAATTAAAACTCAAGAGGTGTATTTGTAATTCACCCTACATAAAATTATTCTAATTTAACCCTGTTTGATAATGTTCTCAAAATTTTTGCTTCGTATTTTGTCTCTAGGAACAATAAGAATGAAAAATTTTGAAGCACTCGTCATTTTCTTTCTTTTCTTTCCCTTTTTTTTTGGGATAAATTACAAATACACCCCTAGAATTTGATTAAAATACGAATAGCTCCCTATACTTCTAAAAATTGCATTACACCCCTATAAGTTTTTAATTTCCTAACAAATTGTTCATTTCATTAATAAATCATCAAGTTAATTAAAAGTTTTTAATGATATTAGAAATATGTTTCAATTAATAATTTAGGTAATATTATTATTTTATAGGAGAGTAATTATGAATTTCATTTTTTAGTTAATTCTATTAAATAAACAATTCTAATAATTGGATATTTGTAATTTTCTAAACCACAAGAGGCAATATGTATTTTAAATAAACTTTAAGAAGTGTATTTACAATTTACCTTTTTTTTTGTGTGTGTGTGTGTGAAAACAGTTTCGAAATTTTGAAAAAAATTTCCTAAAAATGAGTGTTTTTAGAAAACTTTAGAAAATTATTAGCCAGACCAATTTTTTATATCAACTTCTATTTTAATATTTTTGAAAACAAAAAACAATATGAAACGAGCTTAACGTCCCAATCCTCTCTCACAAAAAAAGCCAAAAAAGCCAAAAAGCCAAAAAGCTCTTCCCAAACCAGGCTAAAATAGCCAAAAAGCCAAAAAGCCAAAAAGGCAACCCACTTCCCAAACGGAGGCTTGGAAATTTTAGAATTTGGCGAGGAAGATTGATATTACGGCAAATAAATAATAAATTTGCTGCCATATTCACTCGGTAATTTAGTTAGGTTGTGTTTGATTGGGAGATTTGAGAAGGAATTTAAAAAGAAAAATATAAAATGTAGGTAAAATGTAAATAAAATATTCTTACATTTCACCAAGTTTCACACACTTTTTTCCTTTCCTTTTTTAAATCCCTGCACAAATCTCCTAACCAAACATAGCATTACAAAAATTACACTAATCTGTCTTAAATTTTATAAAAAAGACAAGTTTTTATAAATTTACATTCTTGACAAAAAAGAAAGAAGAAGGAGAGTGTTGCACTTTCACCTAGTTGATTCAATTCCACATTATTTTAATATCATTCAACAATGAATAATATATTTGTGTACTTTAATATTTTTAAGTTTGTATATATTTAATTTAGATTTCAAGTTACTCGAGTTGTTCGGTATTTTTGCCTAAGCCTAGTTGATTCAATTCCATATTATTTTAACATTATCCAACAATAAATAATATATTTGTTTATTTAATATTTTTATATTTGTATATATTCAATTTTGGAGTTTAGATTTTTTGAGTTATTTGATGTTTTTGTCAAAGCACAATCTAAAATTAATTTGAGATTTTAAATTTCTGCTTAATTTCACTACAGGAAATGTGGGTTTCAACGGCGTTTATTTAATGGCGTTTTTCTGAACGTCACTTTTTTATAATATTTAACGGCGTTTTGTAAACGTCACCTTTTTTTTAAATGAAAACGACAAAAAAAAAAAAAAAAAAAAAAAAAATCTGACTTCCCTCTAGTTCAGCTGCCCAAATTGCACCTTTGGCTTGTTTTGTGAAGTGCTAAATCAGCTAATTTTGACTTATTACAAAAGGCGTGTAAAAAATAAAGATGTGATTTAAAATCAATAAATTGATTTGTTTTCATCTTCCCAAAAGAGACACAATATACTATAGTAGTATTTTATTTTCCTTTTCTTTTGTAGTGAGCTTCCGTGCCATATTACAATATAAGGTCTCGTTTGAGAGCAGATTTTTTTAGTAATTTTTAGTTTTTTGGCTAAAATATGGTGTAAAAAAAATTAGTATGTTTGTGATGACTTTTTAATTTTTTACGAAAAGATATCTAAAAAATAGAGAGAAAGTAGAATTTTTGAATTTTTGGTATAAATTATTGGTTTTTTTGATTTTTTAATTAAAAAGTGATGTTGTCAAACGAGACCTAAGAATCTTCATCATACCGTGCTCGGGGCATGATCATCATTGTATCCTTTTTTTCCTTCTAAGGGTTTGTTTGGAAAGTGGGTTGGTTTTTTGACCATTTGGATATTTTATTTTGGGGCTAAAAAGTCTCGTTTGGAATGAATTTTTTAGCTTTTTTTGAATTTTGTAAGAGAAATAATATAATAATTATGAATTGGATGTGATGTTTTGATTTGTTAAGCTACAAAGCCTTTTTTTTTTTTTAACTATTTTAGCCAAAAAAAAAAAAAAAAAACCAAACCTATCTTCCCAAATTCATTACCTTTTCTTTCTTTTTCTTTTTTCTTTTTTTTTTGGGCGAAATTTGTGTTGTTACAGGGCATTGCACTAGGTCGTCGGTCGAGAAGATAAAGATGCCTGTTGTAAAAAAAGTCTGAAGCCTCAGATCAAATGATTCAACAAAGGATTTATGACATATTTTCTAAAATATCATCGGAGTCTGAGCAGCATGCAGCAGATGAAGAGGGTGCAGATGGCGATGTTATAGTAATTGGTATAGACCGTGCTCGTTCTTAAGATAAGGTACCAGAAAGAGTCAGAATTGGCCTTAATCACGGTATGCTTTGGTATGACACCATGTATGAGCACAAATGTAGTTACCTAATTTCACTTGCCGTAGGAACAAATGGAGAGACAAGTTTAGAAGTCTATGTAAGGGCCATGGAAGAAATAGTAGAAGATGTACTAACATGTTATGTGAGAGGGTAATTTTTGGGAAAGATTGGGCCGAGCTGCAAGTTGAGCTTTGAGGCCCAAAACGCGAAGGACTAAGTAAGAAGGCCGTAAAGGATACTCCGGCCTAGAGAGCAATGTTACTTCGGTCCAGGAGAAGCGTAGTTACTCCGGCTGGGAGAAATAAATGTTACTTCGGCCCAAGGAAGAGTAAAATTACTCCGGCCTGGAGGCAACTCAGAGTTAGTCCGGTCGCAGTATGTTCTGAGAAGACCGGTGTCGGAATTAGTCCGGTCGTGACTTACATTGGTTAGGTCGGTCCGAACTTGTTACCTGGAAGTTTGATCTAAGCGCATCAAGGTCGAACAGGGCAGCCGAAGTAAAGAGTTGGAGGAGAAGACCGAACTAAGGATAGTTCGGCCTTCTGTGGCTCGGTATAGCCAAGTTTACTTCGGTCAAAAGGAAGTTCGGCCGTAAAGAAAACCATCCCACTTGGTTTAAGCAGTGGGGGAGGGTGTAAAAGGATAAGCATTATCCTTAGGAGATTGAATCCTAGGAGGACTCTGCATGGAGACCTTGGTCCCAGGAGACGGCAAGTTAGGCCCAAATTGGGAAGGTCCTTATAAGGTGATTGGGTTAGCAGGCAAAGGGGCATACCACCTAGAAGACAAGGATGGCAAGGCAATCCCTAGGCCATGGAATACGGCCAATCTCAAGTTATTTTACTTTTAGCTTATC